>PYHW01010798.1:0-55359 GCA_013186435.1 Turdus rufiventris | reverse complement strand
GGGCCAGTCCTGTTTAACTCCTTTGCTGATGGTCTGGATGAAGGGGATCAAATGCAACCCTCAGCAAGTTTGCAGACAAAACCAAGTTTTGTGGGAAAGTTTATGAGCTGGAAGCCAGAAAGGATCTGCAGATGAATCTGTGTGGACTGGATCAGTGGGTCAAGGCCAACTCTATGAGGTTCAACAAGGCAAAATGTCAGGTCTTGGACTTTTGTCACGATAACCCCAGGCAGTGCTACAGGCTGGGGACAAAGTGGCTGGAAAGCTGCCCAATGGAAAAGGACCTGGGGATGCTGCTTGACAGCAGCTGGACATGATCCACTGTGTGCCCAGGTGGCCAAGATGGCCAATGGCATCCTAGCCTGTATCAGAAATAGTGTGGCCAGCAGGACCAGGGCTAGCGATTGTCCCCCTGTACTCAGCACTGGTGAGGCCACATCTGTAATCCTGCATCCAGTTCTGGGTGCCTCACCATGAGAAGGACATTGAGGTACTGAAGTGAGTCCAGAGAAGGACAGTGCAGCCGGTCAAGGGTCTGGAGAGTAAGTCATAGGAGGAACAACTAAGGGAGCTGGGATTGTTCAGCCTGGAGAAAACCTTAATGATTCTATGATTCTATTTCTGACACATTTTGTTTGTGTAGACAACAGATTCGTTGGTAGTGATAGTGAACAAAACTCCACTAGATGGAGCCCACAGCACAGCTCAGGGCAGGTTTGCTTTCTCTTTGAGTGTTGACTGGGGGTTTGCTGCAGCTGGCGTGTCAGTTTTTCACCAGCTTTGAAAATATGGAAGAGGATACCAGGTTTATTCTTCAGACTTTCTGCAGGCACAGACATTAAACATATTTATCAGCTACAGAAACTTGAAACTGCCTTGGGGTATTTGTAATACGTACAGCCTATTGTGCAGACATCTAATTTCCACACAGATTTTATTTTCAGTTCAGGACTTTTGATCTGATCTAGCTGTGAATTGTGTAGGAGAATAAAATTCTCCTTAAAAATGCAGCAGTAATTGTAAGTATTTAATAGGTACTGGTATTCTATAGTATCATAAAATAAACAAAAGGCTGTGTTTTTATTGAATACTATATGGCTTGAAAATTTCGAATGTGTCAAGTAGACGAGGCTAGATTGGCAGTACCAGTTGAAGGTGGAGAGATTTAGGAAGAGAGTGCTGGGTAACAGGACCTTCACACATAATCTGAAGAGTAGTAGAAATTATGTTTCCCTGTGTGAGAGCCTGATTGATTAAATGAATGCAATCTAATGAAAAAAAGATTCAATACACTATATTAAATTCTGATGTCAGTAGATTCTGTTAATCTGTGTGATAGCTGAAAGTCCATAATTTATCACTCCAGGGCCACCTACTTGTTAGTTTCAAGTTGATCTCATTCCAGTTCTGTATCAGCAGGCAGTCCCTGAATGGAGATGAACTTGATGTGCTTACTGTTGTTTGTACAGCTTAAAGTCTGCTTCCTCAGTGAATTTTGAGCATGGATGTGGGGGTAGTGGCAAAACAGTGTCATGATGTATCAGATGTTTCCAGAAATAAATTTGGGACTTTTTAGTTGCCTTTGTGCTATGAAAGCAGACATGTGGTGATGAAAATATCCTGCCCATTTTAGGTATGTCAGACTGTGTGACTTCTTCTGCAGCCAGGGGCTTCCAGAGGGGAACTAGGTGATGAGGCTGAAATAAGGATGTAAGCAAATACATCTGAGAAGGTGGGGGGGGATTTCATTTTCCAGTCAGTCACTTTTTTTTGTATTGGCTGTAATTCAAGTAGGAAATTTTAGCTTTGTATTCCTTCTTTTCTCCTAATTAGTTTTCTTTAGTGCATCTGTATTTCCTACAATGAAATGGTTAATCGGGAAAACAGTTTGAGTTGTTTTGAACTCTAAATATTTTTTTCCAACAATGTTTCAAATTGAATATATGAATGCATTTGGAATCTCTTTTTTTCTTCATCAAGGAATAGTCTTTTGCCTTAGTTTTGCAACAGCATTGTTGATTTTTTTTATTTCCATCACTTCAGAATAAATGTGAATAGAGTAGAAAATAAGGAGCAAAGACTTGCTTTGTTGAGGATCCTCCAAAAATAGTTTGTTGTGCAGTGATTAAAAAAAATAATAAATCTAATTTGTGATTAGTTTTAGGAAAGAAAATCAAACAACGTAGGTTTGTACATCAGAATGGTAGAGAACACTATTTACAGATAATGTTGAAAAGATGGCTTGCATGAACTCTGAAACTGATTATCTGTGATAAGGAAATGTTACACATTAAAATAGGCATCAATTCAGATCCTTAGGCATAGTTTCTGGAAGGTCTATTAGGATGTCATATGATGATCTAAAACAGTAAGCTGTAACCTTGCAGGCTGCCTTGGAAAGGAAACAGTTATAATAAGACTGTCACCTTTCTACCTACCAAATTTCTACGTGATATTTTCTGTCAGATGCTTGTTTGCTCTGGCTGCATTTAATTGGGAGCTATGCCATTGGGCCTGAGAGAATATAATTGGTATGCTGAGAGGCAGAATCAACTTCTTCTGTGATGACTTTCATGTCGCAGCTGCTCCTGGGTGTTTACACAATTGCTGTAATTTCATTCCCTTTGTGGCTCCTACATACCTCTGATAAGCCTGAAAGGGCTGTTGTGCAGTAGGGAGGAAGCTTATGTAGCATGTGTGTGTGCTGTCAAGAAGGCAGGAAGAGATGGGTTTGTGGTCATGTGAATTCCTACACTAGATCTGGGCTAAGCAGGGATTTTACATATTCTTCTAGAACATAAGGGGAACACAAAGAGGAAGTGTCCCGTTCATCTCAGTGTTCTTTTGCAACGGAATGATGTGGTGCCATTTCCCAGGAACCTTGAACATTAAGTTCTAACTCTTACCTTTTAGATTGATACTTTTTTTTTTTCCTGTAAACCTTTGGTTGTCCTTCCAACTCCATGATTTGCCCCAAAGGCTAAGTTACCCAAAAGGGGCTTTGGGTGTATGTCAGTCTTGTTCTGAATGTGACACAGTATGTGCCACAGCCCAGGCAAGTGTGCCATTTACCCCCTCTGCCTCTATTCCCATGGATGTCAGCTGAGTCCTGTGCCAGCAGTGCCCACTGTGCCTGCAAGCACCTTCCTGTTCCTGATGGTGCCTCTGAAGGCTGCAGCCACAGGAGTTCCTGACTCAGGGATTATTTGTAAACTCAGAGACGCATGTAACAGAGGCCAAACAAATTATGTGCAATCCAGAGTACACAGAGATACCATACACAATACTGAGAAAAGCTGTCCTGTTTAGAAGGGTTTGAAGGGGATTTCCAAGCTTTGAAACTGTAGGGGAAATATTCAAACCCTTCAGGCATAGCAACAAATAGATTTAAGAGTGCTCCACCAAGGCGCCTTAAAAAAAAAAAGAACTGGCTGGGTTTCAGTTGGACAGCTGAACTTTATTTCTCACACTTTATGTTCATTACAGTGTTTTTCTTCTGATACCAAGAAACATTGCTGAAAATAAAGCAACCCCCATAACATTGTATTTTACGAAACTGCTAAAAATGGAATGTTTTCACTTCTCTAAAATAAACCCTGTTTGATAATAGGGGTGGTAAGTGCAGCATAATATTTTGTTAATCAGAATTTGTTCTTACCTGGCACTTGAGGATGTTGTCATTTAACAAGAGAGGAAGCACTGCTTTTATTGCTGTACAAAGCTTAAAGTATTATGACTTCTGGAAAAAACAGATGTTGGATATTGTAGTTTTGCATTTTTAAGTTTAACTAGTGCCTTTCCACCATTTCTGGGGTGAGCAAAAACTTTATTGTTTAGAGGAAGTGACAAACAGCCTTTTCTGCAGTGATTTGAATGCATTTTAGTGTGGATTTTTTAGTTCTTATTTTTGAACTCTATGCATTGGCAGAATCATAATAGCCTTTCTTGTATTTGTAAGTCCTCTGTGAATTTGCTCATATATCTCCTTTGTATGTTAGATTACTTTGGGGTTTTGGCATTTAGATAGTAGACATTTTGGATGGTTCGAGGATTTGACCAATGCCATGATTTTTATCTCTAGTTGCCAGCATATTTGTTACTTAGATTTGAGCAGAAAAATGTTCAAGAGGTTTAATTTTTATGTGATCTTAAACTTGTCATACACTTAGAACTGTTATAGACATTAAAATTATTTCAAAATACCCGTGTGGATTACTCTCATTGTCCTTACCAAAGGACGTGCTTGTTTAGCTATATTTTCTTTGTTTTGAAGTGTTTATTTCTGTTATCATATTTAACATAGTATCTGTAAATGCTAATAATTACTTCTTTCCCTCGTTTTTGTTGTGGTTTTGAAGCTTGTAATCTGTATGTACACTGGTATGGGAAAAAACCCCATGTATCTCTGTTCTATAAATCTGTAACTGTACTTACAGAAGCTGAAATAGTATTGTCTTACTAAAAAGTACTATTTTCATATTTATTACTACTGCTTTTTCAAATACTTCTTGCTATGTAAAGCAGACTTTTTAATTCTGAAGGTACACTTGTTTAAAAAGAAAAATTTTAAATTAATTATTTAAAGTAGCAAAACTAGGCTTTTTTTCTTGCTTGCTTTTTCAAACAATAATTCCTCTAGTTCTGTTTTTTTACTACCAACCTCTCTTGCTTTGCTCTAATATTCCAGGCTGAGAGTTATATTTCATAAAATGTTGTTTCATAATTTAGTCAGCATAGTCACGGAAAAGATGATCCCCGTAGTCTCCCCTGCTACCAGTTTTATTCCATTTCCTGGCTGCATTTTCATGCCAGGACAGTCCTCTGTGTTGTCACCTCAGCAGGGGGACTGGTGCAGACTAAAAACTGTTGTAAGGGCTGAGTTCATCCACTTGAGTCTTTCTCTGTGTGGTAACAACATGTGTGCGCAGGTAGGTGAGGGAACAAAGCCAGGAATGAATGGCTGAGGAAAGGGAGAAGGTGGAAACACCCTTTCTGGGGCAGCACTGCTACATACCAGTATAAGATGGTGGTGAAATAGTGCATGAGCCATCCAGCTGGTATGGAATACAAAAAAAATGCAGCTCTTTGTGCTTTTGCCAAGGTATGAATAAACTTGAGCCACCCACACCCTAGTGATTAAACAATAAATTATTTTAAAACTCTTAAATTCTTTACATCAATATAAATTCCATCATGGGTTTGGTTAGAGCTGGCTTTTTCTTTCAATTGATTTAGTCAGTGTGTATCCATTTGGGAAGGAAAGTAGAAGGGGTAGTGAATCATTTTTAAGGGTTGCACAGTTGGCATTCCCCTGTTTTCCCAATAAGGCGATGTATGAAATCAGGTGGGTTCCCTTTTCTTTTGTTCATGGTGTGAAACAGGATATCACTGGAGCCACTGTGAGTGCTATGCTGTGCATGTGGGGAAGTCCTGCAGTGAGGTAACAGCCCTGCTGTATTGCAGTATTCTTTGCAGAACAGGAGCCTTAAGGAGGATCACATTAATAAACAATACAAAATGAGTTTTTAGTTTCATTCCTTCAGTCTGAGTCATGTTTTCAAGACCATAAGGAAAATGGACTTTTCCTTAAAAACTTTGTGAGATGAACCCAAGTCAGAACAAGTTAGAAGCCAGTGTAAGGTTTGCTGTGTTTGTTTTGGTGCTCTTACCTAGAAGGGAGTGGGGGAAGGGGGAGAGAGAGATGTGTTTTGTTACTTGTTGGCTTATTGAAGGAATTCATCAGAAGTACCCCTTGTCTTGATAAGCAGGATGTTTCCATGTAAATGCTCCTGTGGTATATGCCGCCTGTAGGGTGTGTGTAGATCACTTGTTCCAGTCTCTATTTGGAAGGATAAGCCTTTGTGAATAGCTTGCTTGCCTGTTTTTTGTTTGGTTTTTGTTTTTTTTTTTTTTTCCTAAACCAATCTGTCTCTTGGTGTTGGTCCTGTTCAGGGCTAAGAGTTGGATTCCATGATCCTTGAGGATCCCTTCCAATTCAGCACATTCTATGATTCTGTAACCTTTGTGTCATCCTTGTACTGCATTGATGGCTATCATGTCTGGGTTCTCTTGATTAGTTGTACCCTAACTGCTGTTGTGCTCTACTTCATTTACTGTTTAGCAAGAAAGCCTTTAATATCTTCCAACAGTTAGCTAATGGGAGAGCTATCTTTAGGGAACTGCGCATGAATCATCTGTTTACTACTGTGGCTGAAGTGAGATCTGTATAAAATCCAGACAAATCCCAATCCTCAGAAGATCAGCATTCTTTGAATTGTCTACTTTCTGTCTTTGTAGTGGGTTGGTCTTGGTTGGACACCAGGTGCTCTATCACTCATCTCAACAGGATAAGGACAGTAGGGGTATAAAATGAGATGGAAAACACTCGTGAATCAGGGTAGAGACAGTTTACTAAAGCAAAAGCAAAGGCTGCATGCAGAAGTAAAGAAAAATAAAGTATTTATTCTCTACTTCCCATTGACAGGTGATGTCCCACCACTCCCTGGGAAGTAGAGCATCAGTATGCATAACAGTTGCTCCAGAAAACAAAGGTCATAATAAACAACACCCTCCTCTCGCCCCCTTCTTTCTCTTGGATGTTATTCTGAGGGAGTGTCATGTGGATGGGGTATCCCTTTGGTCAGATTGAGTCAGCTGTCTTGGTTATGTCCCCTCCCAAGAATTGCCCACCACCAACCTGAGGGGGAATGTTGGAGACACAGCTGTAATGCTGTGCCAGCCCTGCTCAGCAGTAGCCAGAACACTGGCTTGTTATCCACACCTTTCTAGCTACCAGTGCATCCCACAGCACTGTGAGGGCTGCTGTGGAGAGCATTAACTCCAGCTCAGCCAGACCCAGTACACTACGACAGTGTAAGTCTTTGGGCGTTTATATTGTGTCTGGATGAGGTAGCCTGCTGCTTGTTTCCAGGCTTTGCCCTTTTCCTTCCCTTTGTCCTGAGAGGATAAGAAATATGGCAGCTCAAAAACTGTCTCTCAGGGGAGGAGACCTTCTCTGCCATTCTTAATGTATTTTTTTTCTGGAAGAGGAAAGAACACTTGCTTGTGCGTTGCTGGGGAAATATGGGTGATGAGGAAAAAATGAACTGACCCTTGGGATTTTTAGTCTGTCTGAGGCCTTTTATTGGAGTCTTCTGTATTTGGTGACATGAATTAAAGTTGGCCATTTGTCTTCTGTGCTTTGCTATTAACTCCTCATTCCCCTGTCTGAGTAAGTCTCCTTGCCACCAGCAAACCTTCTCTCTCTGTTTTGCACAATTTACTTATAGACATGCAAAATGATTGAGCTGCTCTGGGAGGCTGCAGGGCATGCTGTCTGTCAGGCATCTGTTAAGAATGTTAGGAGACACGGACAGTAGGAGATGGTGTGGAAATGTGCAGTGGCCGAAGGAATGAGACTGAAATAGCTGCAGCATCTCCCTAGCTCCAGGAGTAAATCCCAGAGAGCCAGGAGATGGCTTTCTGAAGTGAGCCTATCCTGGTGCCTCTCAGCAGGACCCTTCTGGCAGCCCTGCACCATTTCTGGGAGAGGAGAGGGATCCAAGCAGAGTGGGCAGAGGAGAGTACAGACATACTGTATCCCTCTGCTGCTTCCCCAGCTCATGCTGTGGTATTCCCTGAACAAACCAGTCTACTCTGCCCATCAGGGAAAACCACCTTTTCAGGAAACGCTCTATAACTTGTCACTTAAAATAAAATAACACTTGAAAAAATCTCTGCAAAGTGCTTGTTTTATATTGAATTGAGCCCATGAAGACAAGATTACGTATTTGTACAGTTTGCTTCTTAAAAATGTCTTGACCGTAACTATGTTACTTCAAATAATACTGCCATTTGTTGGCATTGAGAAAATAACGCTGTGTTGGAGTTTTTACCATGTTTCACCTGCTTCCACTATTTGTCTTTTCTATTTCCACTCGACTTTGTCTCAGAGCTTTCTATTTTACCTTCATTTGGGCTGCATGTGTTTTGCTTCTTGTCATCTCTCCCACATTTCAGACGGCCATCCAGTATTGCAGTGACGACTCACCAGATTTTGAACCATGGGGAGGTCCATGGATGATGCAAGCCCAGAAGTCAGGAATCCATGTTGTTTGATTTGTTTCTACCCGCTGTCCCTGCTGCTGCCTTTTCTAGTGACTTCTTTCTGTATTTTGGTGTCTCTGTCAGATGGCAATGAGAATTCTTATTCATTTATGGAAAATACATTGAGATTAGGGGTGGGCAGTTGGGGAAATTACTTCACAAGTGCCAACAATTTATTTTTGTTTTAGATTATAATTTTCTTATCCAGCTTTTTATAGTTTCTCAATAGTAACATATATTTAAGCCATGGAGAAATGAAAGATCACATAAAAGGTGGTTGATTCCTAGGGTGCTAGGCTGAGCCCTGTGTTGTCTGTATTCTTATCACAGTGCTTTTGACTGGTACACCTCTATTCACCTGGCAATTACATATTCCTGGAATTTTTGCAGCCGAGTGAGCCATCTTATCTTGCTTGGTTTGTACTCTTAGTACAAGTAACCCTTTTCCATAAAATTTGTCATAAGCATCTGACTAAATTTGAAGTGACCATTTTTTACTGCCTGACAGCGTTGTATTTTCTGGAAAAATTAATTCTTTCTTTAATTTCTTTCTCCAAGGAAGAATTGTATATGCAGTATATGGTTTTGGGTGCTGAGGCAGTGTTTTTTACTTGGACGTATGTTACCATATTACTGCATGGAAGCAGGCAAGATTAGAAGAGTACTTACTGAATCCTTTGCAGAAGGCATGAAATATTAATTGTTTTTAGTTGCTGTGAAAGTAAATTTATAGCCTGGACTGTGAAAGCTCTGTCAGTGATAAATAAATGTTACTTGTTACTAGAAAGGTAATTTATGCAACTAGGTCACTGCCCATCAGGATAATGCAGAGTTCTTGTTCTTATTTAAAACAGTCAGAAGCAAAAAGTAGAAGTCTTACACAAGTGTCTGCAAAGAAATTACTAAATCTATCCTCAAAAATCAAGTGAGAAACTCCTGAAGATTTTATTATAACTTTGTAGTCTGTTCTTCTCTTATGGACTCTCAAACCCAAAGCAGTATTGGTTTCCTTATGAGGGAAAAAGTGAATGTTTCGCTCAATCAGTGCATTACGTTTCTGACCTAGTAAGAAAGTTTATGGGTTTAGTCTTAAAGCCACATGTTACTCACAAATTGAGTACTATCTTTCTAAATAGATGTTTATTTAAATATGGACTGACATTCAGAGATTTCATAATTTTTCCGGAGACCCTAAGTGTGATCACTATTTTACACTTGGACCTAGTAGTAGAGAAACTGTCTACTGGATTGTAAAGTTGCTTTGTTCAGCAGTTGCTGTGTGATGATGACTGTAGTATCTTTATAGAAGTGTACAGTTCAGATTGTAATTTTGAAAATCTGGATAACTGTGAAGTTTTGAAGTTTTCAGTTGCAATGTAATTTTTGGTTGTAACGGTTTAACTGGACATATCGAATGTAAGACAACTTACAAGATCGGGTGGTTTTTTTGATGTGGCTGCTTTAGGAAATATATAGGTAATGATATGAAGTGTTGCCAACAAAGGAAAAGTGAGACATTTGGACTTTGTTTCCTTTTTTAATAAAAATTGAATAGAATTTCTTTCTGTTAAATGCAATGTATAATTTCCCTGTGTTTATTTATTTATTTCAGGAATTTGAGGCCTTTCAAGCATTTGTGGAAAGTCGACTTCCGTTTGATATTGTTATTGATGGACTCAATGTTTCCCACATAAAACCCAGAAAGATGCAGTGTGAAAATGTAAGTGCTGGTTAAATATTCATTAAGTGTTTTGTGTATACTGATTGTAAAACAGTGAGTGCCTCATTATTAGTTATCCTCTAGAGAAAATGAGCAAATACTTTGTAGCACATTACAATGAAGTTCAAAGAGTTATCTAGGTTTCACAAATTAAAAAGTATTGGTGGGAAGATGGTTCTTCTTACATATTTGCCTGTATTAACTGTAAAATGTCATACATTTCCTCATGCATTCAATGTTTTTAGTTACAGCTAAGATAACAATAATAATATTATTGCACAAACGCTGTGTGATTGTTTAAGTTTTCATAGTAATAGGGACTTGGGGGAGCAGGGTAAATCTGCTGTGTAGAAAATATAGTCTAATATAGTTATGATAGTAAAAGTTGTCATTAAAATGACCCCTTACTTAGTTCAAACCACGTCCTGTACACATTTCAACATTATTTCACTTCCTATTTTGCTTTGAGACTTGAGTCCTGTTTGACAAGGGCAGTGCAAACTGGCTTCAGTTCTTTCCACTTGATTTGTAGAAGAAAAATCCTGCTCCTTTGTCAATAGCTATGTGTGAGAATTCTTGATTCTCCCTTGTAGCATTTCACTAAGAATTGATTTAAGGTTATTTGGGTATTTTGGTCAATCAAATTTACTTTAAATTAGGGGTGGCTAATACTTAATATTAATTAGGGGTAACTGCTCATTCTTATTCCAAAGCCAGAATTTAAATTTTCATGCTCTTAAAATGGATTTATAAATGAGCTTGATAGTAAAAGAAGAAATTCACTTTTAGTTATTACAAAAAATACATTTTTGTTCTAAGAATTACTTTAAAACTATTGTTAGGAAGTAGTGTATCATATATGTAGATGAAAGTGAGCTAGGGAGGTTAGATAAACTTGCTGAAAGACAATTTCAGAGTGGCAGTGTAGTTTCATGAGATACTGCCTCACTAAGAGGATACTTTACTTACTATAAAAATAGAAAAAGAAGTCCACAAGTTGTTTGAGTGGGATCAGGGAGAAAGTTTTGATTATCTGAGAAGAATTCCAGGCAGAACATAGTGGCACAATGTTTTAACATCTAGAAAGACAGATCTATGCTGCCAAAGTTGAGGAGGGGAAAGGAATGTGCTTCCTCAGTGTATACCTTTCCCACTGTGGGAACTCTAAACAGGATTCTGAATGGTTTGTAGAAGCTGGAGGCAATTGAGCAAAGTGCCAACTTGGTTTTGACAGATAATTACTCCTGATTTCTGATCAGAAATCTTACTAGCAGGTATTAGTATGTTGAACATCATAAATTGCCTTTGAGTTTCTCCTTAACTTGGGCTGTAATGGAAAGACTTTGGGATACATGATGCCAAAGAGCTCCGGAAGGACTCTGTGGAGGCATCAGCTTTCATTGAGGCTGCTCCATAACAGGTACAGGTCAAATTTCTCTTGAGGCCCAGCTGTTTACTGATTAAGAGTATTTTGGGAAGACCTGCCTTTCCTTCCTCAGAACAGTAATTTGGGCTCACCCCAGCTTATCTCCAGAAGAAGGTTCTCTTAGCAAAATTTACTTGTCCTATGAGTTAGATTGCTGTGAATGATTATTACATTTTGTCATGCCATTGAGGTTTCTACCATCTTTTTCTGCTCCTCTTTTCTGAATCCTGTTTTTGGGAGTATGGAGTCATTACATGAGAGATTGGAGGTGCCCATTGTTTCTGCCATAGACCTGTAGATACTCACTGGCTGAATAGTACCTGCTTTGGCACGTGAAGTGTATTTTTGCTCTCTAAACAACAAAATAGCTCCTTCACTTCCCAAAAGAAATAATCTTCTAGACACATGGACTGTTAAAGAATTTTCCCTGCATTGATCCTCTCAATTAACTGAGATACTTTTTTTTTTTTAATGCGAGATGTCATTATACATAGTTACAGTATTAACTGTTGAGTTTATAGTTTTTTCCAAGTGGAAACAGTTTAAATGTGAGATCATGCTGGATGCTAGCAGATCCTGTTTTATTTCTTCATGACACTGAACTTCTGTATTGTAACATGTCTAAAAAGGACTATGTCTTTGTTCTTATTTTGGTTACTTTGGACAAGAAGCATGTATTCTTGTTTTCTGACTCTCTTTTTCAAGACTGCTAAAAACAGAAAGAAACCCACAAAGCAGAGCAATCCTTTCTTCTGCCTCCAAACTTTTTTCAGATGAGGGAAGGCCACAGTAATCTGTTCATATGTTATTTTTCTGGTTATGGCTGTTGCTGCCAAGTAGTCCCCATCTGTGAATGCTGACCTCCCTGAGTGCTATAGTCTGTCCTTTGAGGGCTGACTCTGCCACAAAACATCCTTTTCTGGAGGCTCCTATCCTCATGCCTGTGACAGCCAAATGGAAAATGTGAAGTAGGACACATGGGGCATTTACAGCCTACCTTATTAAGTTCTTCAATCTGCATAGGAAAACAGTGCTGTACTCAGAAGTTGGAGAGGAGAAATAATATGATAGAAGTAGGAGGCAGAGCACAAAGGATGGAAAAACCCAAGAGTGAAGGCTACTGAGGTCAAACTGGCTGGCTAGGATAGCATGTCAGTCCCATTTTGAAGTATGCTGTAACTTCCGCTTAACTAGAGAGGTAGTAAATGAACAGTGTTTCTGAGGACCTACCTTAAAGCTTATAGCCTGCCAAAAGCGAAATTATTTTACTTGTCAAAAACCTAAATTATTTTGAGTCTCCAGGAATAAGGCAGTCTGTATTTTTTTCAAGGGTTGATTACTGCATCTGTTAAAACCAGTCATGATATTGTTTTACAAGCTTTTCTGTTAGAGTGTGTAGTTAGTATCCAGTGTGGTTGAAAGAGAAAAGGAGATTGTTGCTGTATTTCTCTCTTAACACACTCTTAAATGTTACTATTTGCAAATTATTACTTTCTTTAGAACCTGTCCCTTATGTGATTTAGAGAGAATGGCAAAACAAAGGGTGTTGTTAAACACAATAGAAGGCCTAAGATTTATGTGACAAAAGCATGGTAATTTAAATGCATTCTGGTCTTAATTTAAATTTAACTTCATGATTTAGCTTCCAGAACTGCAGCTGTTCTGAAGATGCAGCTGAAGACCAAGACTCTAGCTAACTCTTAGTCATATGATTAAAATAAGAAAGCATTGATGAAATATTCCTCTCTGTTTCAAACAGCCTAACATTTGTGATTCCATTTAGCATGCCTTAGGCATCTTGGGGAGGGACTGGGTTGTGTGGCAAGGCACATGTACCTCAAGGGATGAGAGGACACAGAAAACAAGCAGAAGTTGAAGGAAGAAATGTTACTAATTTAATTCCCAAAGTGTTCTGACTTTCCAGAAGGCTAGATATGTGATTTCCTAGGCACCTTCAGTCCTCATAGCCAGCATGCAGCAAATCATCATGAATATTATTGACTTGACAGATTTACTGGAACATCCTGTGGCAGTTTCTCTGGTGTATTACACTCTTGATTTGTAAATACAATCCCCAATTGCCCTTTTTTTTCCAGGTGGGTTTTATTCTGGGTCTGTTTCCTGGTAGAAATTATGATGTGGCTGCATCAATTACTCAATTCCTGAAAAAAAACCAAGGAGGCAGCATGAAGATGGGAACAAAGTTTTTTGAGGGCTAGGGAATGGTGAGACCATTTGATTTGAAGGCACTGCACACAGTGACTATAAAACTGCAACACCAGACAGCACCTCCTTTCAACCCTTTGCTTCCTTACTGTATGTAGCATTTTAAATTAGACATTAAAGTTGATTTCTTATTAAAAGATATTATAGAATGGAAATTATTTTTGTTATATAATTCGGACAATAGAAAAAAATCCCAAACCTCCCCTAAAGTCTAAAATCATTCAGCCTTGTCATCTGCTGCTGTTTAAGACTGTACCTGATATACAGTCTGATTTTTGCCTGAGTTAGTCACTGTACTGCAAACATGCGGTTTGTAAACAGACATGTCCTTGCAGTATAACTAAGCAAAGTTGATTCAGGCTGTATCATGACATATAGTTAATCCTTTCCTCCAGATGTATCTAATTACATAAATCCTTACCCAACACAATCACATTTGGTACTCTCTGTAGTGCTCTCACCTTTCACCTTGTAAAGGTCAAGAGAGGGAATTTCCACAGACAAATTGTTCATTTCTCCTACTAAACAAACTGTTACGTAGTTCTTAAATGGATGTTTTCCTGTTTATGAGGACTTTCTGCAGAACTATTCCTTGGAAATGAGAGGGAATCCCAGTGCAAGCAGGATAGCTAGGCTCTAGAGGCCACTCTTAGGTTGCAGAAGAGGAGTGGAGGCGCTTTGCTCTGCTTGAGCCACCCCTGAACTGTGGAGGACCAGGGTGGGAGGTGAGAGAGGGGTGAGAGAGCATGATCTGCAAGAACAGTTTGAAGAGTATTTTGCTATTTTTAATTTACAATGAGTTTGGTATGTTGTAAATTAAATATGCAGCCAGGTCCTTTTTTTTTTTTTTGCTGTACCCTTCTGTGTTAGAAGTAACTGAACATATACTTCAAATGTGTGTTAGATCAAGGCTAGCTTACAATTCCCTCCTTCAAACAGTTGGGCAGTTGGGGTCAGCTCTGCCCTAACTTTACCCTCTCTAATCTCTATATTAAACTCTGTTATTTACTCATCTAAATGATTGGTAAAATAGTTCCAGACTGACAATGCACAAAGGAATAGTTTTTGCTCTTGGCAGATTATTCAAAGTTGCTCCTCCTACACATAATCAGCACTTCTATAAATGGACTGCATGAGTTTGTGTAATTCCCATATAAATTGTAGTAGGCCTGTACAATAGCTGAGGAAGCCAGATCCTTGCTGTTCCATCCCTTCCTATCCCAATCTGCTGGCAGCAGCCAGCATACCACATCTCAGGTCTGAAACAGCATTCAGCTCTTGCCAGGAAAGCCACCAGACCTGCCCTCCTGCACCTCTCACAGGCTGTCACAAAAAGCCGGGCTGTGACTGCTGTAGTTGGGAGTGCTTTGTGGCAGGTGCAGAATTAAAGAGCCTTAATAAATTACACTTTGCGAATTCAGCTCAGAACCACGGCCTTGGTATGTACTTTATTCAATTTGCAAGGCTTATTTTCCAAATATAAAAACAATTACCAAGACATAAAACCCCAACTCTTCAAATGAAGGCAAAATTTTTAAAAAGAAGAAAAAAAGAAAAACAGGGCATCTGTGCCCCACGAATCTCTTGACTTAATAACCCAAATCAATTTTGAAACATAATTTTGCTTTGAAATTGCTGCTTAATGTGTATAAGTCCTCTATGATGAAACAAGGAGAGCAAAAAACATTTTGGAGCTTGTAGTATTTGAGAAAAGTAGTGAATACAACTTCCTCTCCAGAGTTCCAGTTACGAAACCATTTTTGAGGCCATGAAACCCAAAAAAATTAGCTCCTGTGCATACAGGTATAGTTGACAAATACACATAGTAGTACACTCAGGTTTTCATGTGGTAATCTTTACAAGTCTTGAAGTCAGTCTTAACTGTGCATGAAAGATCATCTGTAAAGTTATTGAGACAGTGGTACTTTATACTAAACATTAGCTCTACTCTGTGAGTTGTCCTACAAAACAAGCAGTTATTAATAAATTTGACCCCAAAAAACTCATCCATGGGAAAGAATTTTGTTCTTCTCTGACTCCTTTGGCAGCATCTGTGATTTGTTCAAGTACTTTACTGTCTGTAAATGAAGCAAGAATGAAGTAGATCCATGAGTCATTCTCTGTTCGAAATCAATACATCCAACAGAGGTCTTATTTGTCATACTGTGACAGTTCATCAATTCTGCCTCTGACCACCTCTTGTCTTACCACTCAGCAAAGCAGTCAGACGTGTTTGTTCATTTGCTCTCAGCCTTTTCCATCTCTTTTTTTTCCCGTCTTCTAATGGTGGTTCAAGTTTGCATATCCATAACAAAACATTTGGCCTGTTGCTCAAGATTGGAGAGATTTTTATCTTTGCAACATGTGTTTCATTCTTTAGAACTGTACTTTTATTTCCTGTAAGTATTGCATAAATGGTAAAGATAAAGATTTTTTACATTTTCATTGAAAATCAACCTCACCATCTGTGTAACATGATCTTAGAAGAGAAAGAAACTCAAGCAGTAAGGGGTGCTCTTGAAACTTCACCTATTTTTAGTGTTAGAGATTCATGACTGAAATATTCAGCATTTCATCTATATCTTACCAGTTAATTTCTGGGAGTTCCCTGGATATCCCCTCAGAAAAACTCAGTTCTTCTCTAAAGACGCTTCTCAGAGATCAATACCAATCGGCTGAAATTTTCCCCCTCTCCTTCTGTATTGGGGCCATCCTGAAATAGCACAGCTCAAGCTCAAGAATTTTGGTCACCAGATGCAGAAGAATAAGGCTGTTAAGCATCCCAGGAGAGCTGAAGGAGGCAAACTCAGTTGCCAGTGAAACCTAGAGGGAAGGCCTGGCCTGAAAGTTCTCCTCTCCTTGTAGCTCTTCTGAAACCTGGCAGTTCTTCATTGTGGCTGAGAGAAATAAAAGGGCATTCAATGTGCTCAGCTTTGTATACCTATACACTGTAAGTGAAGATCTCTTGGACAACAGTGCGTCAGAGGTTCTAGAAGTACTCCTACAACTGGTTGGCATGGATGCTTCCACAAGGAAACACCAGTGTTGCCTGCACGCCTTGAGCTCTTCCCGTAATGGTGTGCTCCAATGTCCCTCACTGCTTCTGCAACACTGGGACACTGGTGAGTAGGAGGTAGATGGGACACCTTGAGAAGGGGAGCACAGAGTCAGACTGGCTCCTTGTGAATACAGGGGAAACTTTCTCAAAACTTTAAATTGCCCAACAGTGTGAAATGGGGGAGGGGAAGCTGATGGGGTTCCCTGAGTAAATGCCTCCTCAGTCGGCTATAAGCAATTCTTTTTCCTTTCAGAGGTTTCCACTCTAGTTTTGCATTTCCTGGTGAGAATAGAGCAGCAGAAATTCATCAAGTTAAAGAAATCTGACTATCAGGCAATTAGGTTCTGCCTGTTACTTTCTCTCTGAGTCAGATTCTTACCCAAAATACTGTTTCCCATTAGAGGTGACATTCTGTATCAAACACTTCTTAATGCAAACCTTACCTTTTGCCAGTATTGATTTTGTACATCAGATACAGACATGAAAGGGAGAGGCTATCCCTGTTCTACTTTTTACTTATTTTGTTTAAGGGTACATTTGTGCAGTTCTTCCATATAAGGGAGGGGAAATAAGGCAAGGCAAAGAACCGAAGAGTCAAAATAAAATAGTCCCCATGCTAATTCAGATTTATGCCTTTATCTGTGGTGTTAATCTAAATTAGATCAAATTAGATTAAACTAATATGTTTACTTGTGTTAATATAAAGAAGAGGTCTCATTCAGATATCTGTCACTGCTCTGAGGATTGTTCCATTAAGCTGGTATTGTGCATGCTGAGACTTGTAAACAATTTTGTGGCTTGGTATCACGTGAGGAACAGGAGTGATGTACTAAGAACACCAGTACCAAGGACATAATAAGATCACTATGGCTACTTTTGCTGCTGCTGTTCTTCAAGCTTTCAGGAAAGTAACTGTTACACGATAGAAATCTTCACTCCCATCCTCCAAGAAAAATGCCTAACTCAAGACCTTAAAAATGAATACTTGCAAACCATTAGATGAAGAAACAACCGTATAAAGCATAATTTGTGTTGGTGTTCTCATTTTTCTGTACATCTCCATAAAATAAACATTCATATCTTCAATTCTGTAATTTTTATTTCCTAAATATTATCCCCCAAAAATCACTTTGAATCTTTTATCTCTGGCATTGTAACTTGCCCCATATCATTGTTAGGAAACCTTTTTCTTAGTAAGAAATTCTCTATTTCAAGTATTTTACATATTTCCTACGAATCTTTATGTGCATCTACTGATTTTTCCTTTCCACCCAGAGATACTAGCTTGTGATGCTGTTTCTTCCTGATTTATTATTCACTGGTCAGTTCTTTAATGAACTGAATAGATCTTTTCACAGTTCTAGCTGGAAACATGCATTGAATTATTGTGAGTCAGATGCTAAGAAGGTTGTCAAAATCACATAAACATTAGGTACTCTATTTTCCAACCAGTTTAATGAATATTAGTTCCTTCTTCTAATTTTTCTAAATAGTTTCTACCACTTCCAGCTGCTGTATTTGTCCTATCCTTGCACAATGCTTCCTGTAGTGACTGTTAAAACTGGACGTGTGCTTCTGTCATGTTGTTAATACCAGCTTACCTCTGAGATAGGTAAGAAAGTATTAGTGGTGCTTATGTCTGTACTTACTGTCCAGCATTTATCCATTTACCTGCTTGCTTCTATGCTTGACAAAAAGGAAGCAGTGAATTAGCAGTAATATTTCTTCTGCCTCTAATATTTTGAATTTTTGAGTCTTGAGCTTTTAAGGAGTCAAGTTGACATGGCTGAGCAAGCTGTGTTCAGTGTGTGCCATAAGCTCTCTAACAGTAGCTAAAAACCAGTTCAGTTCAGTAGGTTCTGAAGTAGTTGTTATTCAGAAGTTGTTCATTGGTATGTATGGTTACATGTACACCTGGTTACATGGTATTCCAGTGTGGGAAGATCAGCGTTGCTGATGCCTTCTCTCCTTGTTTATTTCCTAATTGTGTGATACTTTGGTAAACTAGGTAGTGCTTATACCATGTGCTGGAAAAAAAGAAGTAGGAGTATGATGCAGTTAGAGCTGTGGTTCTCTGGAGTCTGAGCTTGTATCTCCATTCAGTGAAAGCTTAAGAAAAGTACAGTGGAATACCTATTTCTTCAATACTACCAATACTACTGATTGATTGATTGAGTTTTCTTCCACCACAGCCCTAAATTGCCACACATTTGAATAAATAAAATGAGATAGTAAGAGGGTTGCAAGTAATCATAGAGCAGAACCAGACAGTCTTAATGATGTTGATTTGATGTTGATTTACCATGCTTCTTATGAGGAGTAAACTACCCTGGGCTCATCTAATGTTAATGTCACTATGCTGCTTTCCTAATCAGAAGTCATGTACACAATGCCCCTCTAAAACATTGCACTGTGCTGTTTAAATCTGTTTGTGTGGAATGGCCATAAGCCTCAATAGTGAGAGGAAGTGTCTTAAAGAATTGGAGGGTTTTGACATTTTCACTTCTAGTTTATATGTATCTGCATATCATGCCTTAAAGAGTGAAATCTCTTAACTTTCCATTGAATGGGCATTCCCAAATGGGCTTTCAGAAATTTGAATGCTATAGGTTAGGGATTTCTTTTTTGTCATCTCACCCACTCTCATTTCTACAAGCCTATTTAGTCCACCAGCCTAGTTAAATAACCAGTCATAAGACACAGTTTTAACCATTTACTATCTGATAAATTTGGTAACAGAACACTTCTGAAATTATAGTTCTGTCTTGAACTTGAGCGCTGATGTTCAGTCCTGGATTCTCTAGATTTTTTAGTTGGGTGTCTGCATCTTTTCCATGGAAATGGACAAAAGAGAGAAAGATGCAACATAATTCCTCTAAAGTGCTGGCTGATACAGTCGTATAGATACCTGGAAACTGTAATTCTGAGTCCCTGAGCTAAAAGTTGCTTTAAAAAATAGACCCTTTTATGACATAGGGCTGGGGCTTGGGAGTGGTTCTTATTTGGCTTCTGTTGCCCAAACCTTTCTGGTGGTTATATTTTCATATTCTCAAGCTTGTTTCTCTTGACAAGGGGAAAAAAATGTCTGAGCATACAAAGGTTTTCATATAACTAGCTGTTCCCAGGAGGCCAAGCCTTTAGACAAATGCCAAATATCATCTATAATTAATTTGTGGGAGCTGACAATATTATCTATTTTTCAAATTGCTTTATCTTTTGAGTTAAAGAAAAATACTTCAGATAAAACAGTGGCCTGCCCCGTGTCCAGCTACTGAGTATTGCAGACTGCTACCAATATATTTACATGAAAAGCATTGAAGTACAAAATTTAGATCTTGTGGACTTCAGCTATGATGGTGAGCTCTCAGACTTTCACTGCCTAGGATCTCCAGGCATGGACACTGCTGGCAGTGTTGCTAGTAGTACAGTGGCATGAGTCTGGAATGATGCACAATCAAAACTAGTGACTGTGTAAGATAAATAATGCTGACCCACATTTTACATCAGCTGCATTACACTGCATCAGATTTTTATTGGTTTTCTAAGAACAGTGAGTTTTATTGCCAGGGTAAGCCTTGATACAACTGAGACAGTTGAACTGCTGCCTCATGGTACTAGTAGTGCAAGGTGTACTGATGGATATGAAAGTCCCCTGGGTTTTTTCCAATCTGGTAAATACCAGTTATGTTCTTTGCAATATTAAGCAGAATCCCTCCTAGGTTGCTTCTTGCTGAAAGCCTTGGTTTCATGGTTGGCCCAGGACAGATAGGTCTGACTGACCACACAGCTACTCCTCCATCTTAGACCCTTGTGCTTTAGTTTGCTTCTGCTGGTTTTTGTACTGTTGAAGAAGAACATTTTATATGTTCTCTTTCATATTAAACAAAATTTTCCTCTTTCTGACCTTCACAGAGAAATCACCACTCATTTCAGCAGTGTTTGTTAATATATTTATATGTGTTAAGAGCTGCAAATGTTCTTGTTGAAACAATCATTTTTGAAGGTTTATAAAAGTTTTGAAGGTGACCAGTGTGTAATAATCTGTAGCAGACAACTGGAAAACAGTGCTATTGAGAAATAGCAAAAAGACAGTGTGAAAATTGTGTTATAAATATTTGCTGCATGTTGTACTCTGATGCTTTTTTTCAACTGCAAGTTGTCAATTTACTGCTTCTTTGGTTATCCTGTCATTCTACCTGGTTGTCTGTTGTCCTGTGAGCTTAGAAATAGACCTTATGTTAAAATGTGGAACTGTCAAATTTATTAAAATGTGGGATGTCTCTGCAGAAAAATAGGTTTAATATACCATAACAGCATCATGCCTGTGCCTGCTGTAACAGTGATGTCCACAGCTGCTGCAGGACCTTTCCTCAAAGGACAAAAGTACTGTCTGGGACTTTTGGAACCACAAATATGACACTTAACATCAGACTAGGTCAATCACACTGTACAGACATCTGCATGGGACACTGGTGAGAACTAAGTGTTAGTACCTTTTAAACTGTCAGTTTCAGTCTTACAAAGCCAATTTCAGTCCTGCACAAGTTATTTCCTATCTATGGAAAAGATCAGTCAAGCTTGTGCTTTCATTTTCATAACATCCCATTACCACTGCCGCAGCCACCACCCAGAGATCCAGCTTACATTTTGGATTTTCAACGCTTAAATGTAGCTTCTGAGCCACTCTGAAAATCTTAAGACTGGCAGAGCTCCATTGGGCTCACAAATGTTCCTTTTTAATAGCTACATTTTTTCTAGTTTATTTCCGATTACTAAATTTTTACATTGTTTCTAAAATGAAACATAGTAAGAGAAACTCACTTCTGATAGTAGTAGAAAAGAAGAGTATCCATGTAATTGCAAAGACTGGATTTCCAGTGAAAGAAGGCAGACTGCTGAAGCTGTGAGTTCGGTTGGGAAAATGATTCTGTTTACAGTCAGTGGCTCTGATAGGTAAAGTTGTAGCTGCTTAACAAAACTTTTGGATTTTGAAACTTGATTGACACTGAAGTAACTTACAGTATTCCACGTCAAAAAATGCAGTTAGACAACTGAAGAATATTTGTTTATTTCTTGAATTGTAAAAGTAATTAAAATTTGCCTGTTTTTTCTCTTTTGCAACTTGTCCTATAAAATTCAGCAATTCCTCAAATATCCATATCTTTTTTAGTCATCATTTCTAGAGTTCTTTGCATTGTTCATGTAGTAGCATGCTATGCTAACTATTGCCACTACCCATTTTTCTTTTTTTTATTTGTGGATGAACTTCATTCATCTGTAGATCACGATGATGAAAATATTACCATTTGAAATGAGAGACATTCAAAAGGTGTGAGCAGGAATGTTCACACTAAAGGGTTTCTCAAGTGTAAGGTCTGACAAAGTGGCTGAAATCTCTTATAGGTGACAGACCATTTCAAAAAGCCAGATCCCAAAAAGCTAATGGCTCCTCCACCTGATCATCTGCCGCCTTCCTCCCCATCCTTCATGTCATACACAGAGTTTAATTTTGTGTTTAAATTGTGTGTGTATTTCTTCCCTCTCTGCACACATCCCACTCTGATTCTGTTAATTCTCATAGGAAATACTGCTTCACTCTCCATCAGATTACTTCTTGTGCCTAAGACAGAGCAGGATATGACTGTAATTACGTAGAAAATACCTATTTCAAAACTTTTTCTTTCTTATATGGCTCTCTGCTGGGAAGAATAGACACCCCTCCCTCCCTGTCTGCACAGGAGAAATTCATAATAGCCTTACCAAATCTGAGGTTGATTTACACAGTTTTGGTTTGTATTGTGGTGTTCTCTGAGCCCATCAGTGGAATAAAAGACGGGGTGGTTCTTCAAGATTGTTTGAAACTGGAAATTTTACCTATGGTTTATAATATAGCAGAATGCAGTGTCAGAGACTATTTACAAACATACTACTTCTACATTCAGAATTGTTTCAGGGATTGTCTTGAGCAGATTGCATCTTCAGTTGAAATCAAATGGAGTTGTAATTAAAGATATCCCCATTACTGGCATAACAACCAGGGTACCATGAATACAGAAAAATATAAATTTTGCTATTGCTCTGTATCTGAAATGAATATATTATTTACAGTCACTCTGCCTCATTCTCTCTACTCAGGATGCAAGATGGTTCATTAGCTTGATCACAGGCCATGGAGTATTGCTGTAGTCAGTTTTGACCTGAAAGTAATGTGTTTACATTCACCCAGTATTACAACTGATCCAAGTCCCCTAGGCAGTGGGAACACCGGATTGTGCAGGAGCACCTAGTGTCTTGGTACACACTTGGTCAGTTTGCATCTGGCTGCAAAAGCATCTTGAGTCTCTGAATACAGACTTACTCTGCAAGTAGCATTAGCTGTATTTAGGCATTGCCTCATCTGAGCAAACTGAGGCTGCTGTACCATCCTCAATCTATATTAAATCAACTTGGGAAGCTGCTTCTGTGGTTTAGCTTTCCTGCTCCGTCAATAATCTGCCTTTGATTAATAGTGTTGACTGTTAAAAGTAAAAACTAACTAAAAATTAACTATGAATTTTAATTAATTGTGATAGGGAGTTAAGAATATCTCTAGTGAATGTGTCAAGAGAGGATAAGTCAATTCCAGGTGAAGACTCAGTGCAGACACATTAAAACATGTTAAACATTGTGTGATTGCCATCACTGATGTGTGAAGGGCTGTCACTGGTAGAGTTTTGCATGATGATATGTTACATCAATCTAAATAGTCTTACTGTAACACAGGACACAAATATTCCCAACAATATTGTTTCTGCAGTATTGCAGAGATCGCTGGTGTTATAAGGGATAATTCCCAAGAGCTGGCTGCTGACTGTCTAAAGGGCGGAAAGTAAACCAGGCTGATTAATCTTAGTGACTGTTACTTATTCATCCATCACTGCTTTCCCTTTGAAGTAGCTACTCCCTTGCTAGTCAGGGACAGATGAACTCCAGAAAAATCAAGAAATGTGTATACTGCCCCTGTATTTGAGTTAAGATCAATCACTCTTTTGACTGACTCCAATTGCTGGCTAAACTTTGGAGACAATGATCATATTTAGCTCTGCCTGACAGTATAGTAATTGCAGTTTTGAACCTGTACTCTCTATTGGGGTTTCTTCTGCAGTTTCACAGCTTCAGTTAGGTGGAAGGCAGCACTAACAACAGGTGAAAATTGCAATAGAGCAGTTTGTTGCTCTTTTTTGCAGGTAACCTGTAGGTGAGTTTTGCTTTTAAATGGCAGTTAGTGAACCCAAATGTTTAAGCAATGTCAAACATGATTTATTCATTAAAATGTGATTTTAAATTTTTTGGTGGTTACTTTTTCATGGTGTATGTATATACAGGTGAGTCACCTTTTGCTGAATCACTGAGTGGCGTGCCTCCCAGCAGCAGTGTGTAGGGATTTCCCATTTCACAAGTGGGAATCTACCAGTAGTACCTAAGGAGAAAGGCTGTCCTACCTCAAGCTAACCTTTGGGACACATGGCACAATGTGATCTAGTGATCAGAAAGGGCCTGGCAGTGAAGTCTTAGGAAATCTGTATCCTGTTCTGCTCATAGTTCCTTGTATGAGTTAGAGTAATTAATCTTACCTTCCTTGTGCTCCATTATACACTCATGCAACTTCTGGAAATACTAGATTAATAAAATACCCTTGACTTTCTAAATGAGAGATCACTACTGCTGTTTTTGTATTAACACCATTATGTTCAGTTAGTTTCCTCTGTAACTGAAACAATGTGTTAAAGTGTCTCACATCTTCCTTTCTTGAGAAGCAGCCAGGTGTGGGAGTAGACACACTTAGGAAACCCCCCCATGTTAAGTTCTCTTACTCCTTGTAGACCATCCCCATTAAGTGCACAAGCCTAAAGTAAGAGAAAATGCTCTTTACTAAGTTGTGTCAAATAAGAGGGGTGTGCAGAACAGAATTATTTTTATCTTATGAAATTAAAAATATTTTCTATCTTCTGTATTATAGTTGTGTAAGTAAGGTTAATCTCTGTTAAGTAGAAGAGGGACAGTGGGTTGTTATATAAGCAAGAGTTTCAAAATTTTAAAATGCTGACTCCCTTTAATTTTACTACATTTTAAGCCTCATATGCTAGTAATATGTAGGATAAGAATGTCCACATGACTGACAGGTACAAAGTGCCACTAGTTATAACCTCTAGAAAGAAAGGCCTACAGGAGCTGGATCCAAGACATTTATACCTTTGATAAAGTTGGGAATAGCTACTATTGACCAATCTGTATCTGGAACTGCTGTTTTTTAACTTCTTTTTATCACATGATTTTTTTGCTAACCTTCCCTAATGTAGCAAAATGTTAGGCAAAATGAAAAAGTATTTTCATTTGGAATCTGTAAGGTTTTCTAAAGTTACTCATGGTTATTATTTTTTTACTGTTGACTTCTGTACATGAAAATGTCTATGGATGCAGTAGCTATATTCCTAACTTTTATTTGCTTTAATGAACTCAGATGAACCAGCTTAATTCTCCTTTGGTATTTTGATCCAGCTATTTGCAGGACTGGTTCAGTGCATGAGAAGTTATTGCATTTGGCCTTTTCCAGCTCACATTATGTTTTGTTTGTTTTAACCAGGGAAAAGTAGATTGTATGCATGTGTAGCCAATATCCAGTGTGATTTCCTGGAAGCAGGAAGTCAGTTCCAATAGGTACTGTTTGGCGTTTGTACTTTTCATTAGCACCAAGCTCCTATATCTGTATAAAAACAGAACCTTTAGTCCCTCAGAATCAATACTGGCAACAGCAACTTATAGCTCAACAGTTAAAATTAATGTAGAAAATCTTCTGGCTTCCTCTCCCAGATCTCAGATCCAGATTCACAGCATACTTAATTTGAGCCATCTGCAGATCCTTTCCTGTGAAGGGCAGTCCCACAGTTCCTGTCCTCACCACCTCCAGCCATGTGTTCCTATCAGTCATTAAACCTTTGGCTCGAGTCTGTTGGGTTGCTGCAAGCTCAGCCCTACAAAAAAGATCTTTTGTTGGATCAGTGAGCTCCTGTGTAGCTGTGATACAGATCTGACATGACAGAAGCAGTGAGATTGTGCAGTTTGAGAGAAGACTGAATGGGGCCACCTCTTTCTCCTGCAGGATGAAACTAAATGCATTGTAAAATGGCACACAAGAGTTACATGAACAGTTCTTTCTAGTCCATAAATCAAAAGCAGATTATACCAAAAAACGAGAAGGATCACAAATAGGAGTAAAGGAGGGAAAAAAGCAGGAGAAGAAGGGCAGTTGAAGATATTAAAGGGAGAAAAGGTTACAAGGAAGAGGGAAGTAGCTAGAAAAGCAGGAAGGATTAAAGAATAATCAGGAGATTGTATTTGGCAAATAGTGGCAGCAAATGCAGGTAAAAATTAGGAAATACCTTTCCCTGGTGGTTAAGCATACTGCCTTTGTCTTTCAAATATGATAGATGCATCAATCTCAAGAAACAATTCTTCTGTCTGCCTGGGTCTAACTGAAATGCCATTGTTTTGTGAGCAGTCCACAGTAATAACCTGGATGCTGAAAGCCAGAACCTTTGTCCTCCCTGAGTTCAGTCTGGGTGAAGCAGGGAGGGAAAGTCCCAAGCCCAAGCGCCTGTCCTGAGAAGCACTTGTTGCAGAACAGGCAGAGCCCTACGAGACTGCTGAAAAGTCCCTCTGAAGTGAGTTCACCGCCTCAGTATGCTGTTTCACAAGTGGGCGGCTAGTCTGGATGTGGTTTTCATAAAGCCTTAATCCCGAGGTCACGGATTTCCAAGTTGCGCCACCCGCCGCCTCCCCACAGCGCAGCCCGGGCCGTGTAGGTCCCCAGCTCCAGCAGGTGGGGCTGGAGAGGCGGTGTGCTCCGGGCTCCCCGTGCTCCGTGATCACAAGCGGGCATCACTTAAACCCCAGCGTGATTCACTTCCCTCGGCTGACTTGGAACTTCTGACATCTCCATACAACTCTGCCCGAGGTCGTTCGTGTCATTTGAACTGCAAGAGCTGGAGTATAAAAGCATTGTATGTTCTGTGTGGTTGAGAGCAGCTTCCGTCAATGGTTTGGTTTGTTGTTTCTTTTTATCTTTGTGACTAAGGAATTAAAATTAGTTATCTGCTTAATTCACATCGCAGTTAAGAACTGTGTGAAACGAGAGTAGTCTAAAAGTCCCTCTATGTGAGACACACATGAAAGTATTCCCTGTCACTCTGTTTTTACAGCTAAGAAAATCTTTGGGTTGCTTTGTTTTCTGCAGCTGTTTGATGCTGTCAACTGCCTGGCAAAAGAGAATGCCCGGTTGCTTGTGCTGGGCCGCAAACATATGCTGACGAACTCTTCAAACTGGAAAAGGGAAATTATGAAGGAGATGCAGAATAAGGCAGACTTCTTCTTTGCTGAAAATATGTAAGTTGAAGAAAACAGCTCAATATAATAGAGACCAACACGTGATTTATGTGCATTTTGCTCTAGTTTTTAAAACCATTACTAGTATCTCTATCTGTGTTTTGAAGAAACATGTTCCCTGCTATACTTGCTTCTAAAGTACATAAAAAATTGCATTATGAAGACTTTCATCACTTAGAATCATATTGACAGCTGTGTGGCTTATTAGGATTTAGGACTGACAAAACCACTGCCAAGAGCACAATGCCCTGAACTTAAAGAATTTCTGGTAGTATCAGTGTGCAATTCTAGTCTGCTGCTGTGTGAGGTACACTGTTGAGCTGTAGCAGTTTTGTTCCACGTGGCATGGTATTGTTAAACTTCATGGCAGGAGATAATATTGTTCTATTATCAGATTGTGATAAGAGCAAAAATGTGCTCTAAGTAGCGTGCAATTAATTTTTATTGCACTCTAGCTTTTGGTGCCCTGTGGTAAGCAATTTTTGATTTTACAGGGAACTAGAGTAGTGGTGGGAATTTTCAGTGTTGCTGAAGAATAAATATTGGTCAGCATTTGAATCACTTCCTGCAACCACTTACTGCCTTGCGAATGACGCCCGTCTTTTCCATTTATTTTGTGAAGCTCTGAAGATGATGCCTTCTTGTTATATGCCACTCTCCGATCAGGCAAGCATTGCAAGTTTGTTACTAGGGACTTCCTCCGGGATCACAAGGCTTGTCTCTCCGACAGTCTGACACGTCACCTGTTCCGTAAGTGGCAGCGTGGGCACCAGATGGTGGTCTTCTCTTCTGCAGAAGGAAGGAGTATCAATTTTTTGGTAAGTTTTCCCACTGCAGTCAGGCAACACACAGG
Source organism: Turdus rufiventris (assembly GCA_013186435.1). NCBI lineage: Eukaryota > Metazoa > Chordata > Aves > Passeriformes > Turdidae > Turdus > Turdus rufiventris. The sequence goes on along the minus strand of PYHW01010798.1, from coordinate 27,548 downwards.
GCATATTCACTGAAAATACATTATTTCAAACTCTGGAAGTCAAAACACCTTGTTGAAGTCTAAGAAATAGATTTGTACCAATGTGCTCCAAACTCACATGTTAACTGGAAATTCACTGGATTCACAAAGCATGCCACAATCTGTAAGAAAGCCAAGAAATGCTACCTAAATGTTTAAAATGTAAATGTAAATAAAAGTTTATGTATACAAATCTTTCCAGTGCTGGAAACTCTGTAGCCATTACTGGCCTCAGTAAAACCTGAGTGCCAATGTTTTCATTTATTTTAAACTTTGAAATCCCTTATTCTCTTCTGCAGCACTGTTACAAAATATTGTGCTTCTAATTTTACAATTGAATTTCTTTCATCTTTATTTTAAAGAAGCAGAAAAATAGAGATATTTCAGTATTCACTGTAGTAGTAACAACACAGGTGTAAAGTTTAATAAGGGAAAGCCCAGAACACTCAGGTTTCTAGGTAGTATTCAGCTGCAGACATTGCAGTAATGTCATGTTGTACTATGAACTACTATAGTAGCAGAATACTACTGCAGTTGTCTAGGAAATGTGTATCCTTGTGAACAGTACATTAACAGGAATGCAGCTGTTTCAAGATTTCTGTATGGAGCTTTTTGTTGACTGGTCTGTCTCTATTGTTATTGCCTCCTTAAAGGAATACTGCACCTAGGCAAGATTAATTTTCTTCCTTCTCTGGTTAAAATTGTAAAATAATATTCATTATTACAAACAGAGATACCAGTTTGTAAGAATGACAGCCTTTCATTCTTGTTGCCATATATACATTTCTTCTTATGGAGACAAATAATGAATGGTGGGTTACCTGAGTAACACATCTTTAGCTGCACCTTATTTCTTTCTTTTGTACAGAGGGACTACTAATTTTCACATCTTAATTCCCACACAAGGGATTTGGGTGATTGATATTCCCAGTCATAGCTGTCTTCTAGGTTATTCTGGAAGCTACCACAGGAAAGTAGACTTCCAAGACTATACATACAGAGCGATAGTATGTCTTGGGAACCATAATTACCAACCAGTAATGTTTCTTTTGTATTTGTCTTATCTATGTTGAATTAGTATATCTGCAACATAATAGACCTGAAAAATTGTTTCTTCTATTTGTTCAACCAGATGCTTCTGAAAGTGTTAGTGATAAACCCTTTTCTTATATCTCCATTTCTTAATTCTCCTTGTGACAGAGGAAGTCAGCTCTGTAAAGAGAGACTGAGAAAACAAATACAAGATGTCATTAATGTCATTAAATCCTACGTTCAAGCCTATAAACTCCACATCCTGAGTAATTCCCATATGATTTCATTTAACTGAACAGAACAACAATCATTTTGTCATTTCTAAAAATTGAGTGCATTATGCCGACACCATTATTATCTGGTGCGGATTGAAGACAGAATTTATAATGACTCCTAGACCGCAAAATACTAGAAGATAGTTTAGTTTTTCCTCTAGTACTAAAATTTAGGATTTGTTTTGTGTAAGAAAATAAAATGAGAGTTGTTAGAGATAGAACTGTGAAGACTTCTAAGGTAAGCATTGTAAGCCATAACTACCTGTAATTGATATTTTAGTAATATGTTGTATAATGTCTAAAAATAAATGTTTTTACTCTGTTTTTTCTCAACAGCCTGCTTTGCGTTATGACTGTGTGGTACAGACTACAGGTGATACATGGCATATTCCCTATAAAGATGTTTTTGAGGAAAAATTCTCATTTCAAGTACCAAAAAAATGGCTCTGCATTCAGCAGAAGTGATGAAGAATGTAATTGGACAAGCTGAAGCTGCCTTCTGTTTTGTAATCACTGTTGCTGGCTAGAAGAACTGAGCAGAACAATAATGGGATTAAATGTGTGAGGTGTGTAACTAAAGATAATTGAGTGACTGCTTTTGTCAAAATCATTCCTGCCTATATGTCTTAACATCAGTGGTAGTCCAGTGGGAGTGAATTAGGTCCATTATTTCCATTTTTACAGGAAATTTTTATGATTTGAACTAAAACTTGATTTTTCTGTTGAAATTACAATTTGGGCATTTTTGTCTTTTTTTCCTCAAGCTTTTCATCTACACTGAAATGTATAAACTCTGTACATTGAAGAAATCAAGCAAGACTTGCAAAGTACCTTGAGAATTTGTGGTGCTGATCTTGAAAGAGTATTGCACAATGCCTTCCTCTATTCAGTGGAGCTAAGGGGGACAAATGTTGCATTTACCATTCACCAAACACACACAGACCTAAGACTTCCTCACTTTAATTAGAATTTATTTGATCACATAGAATGCAAGAGATTGGTTAGAAGAACATATAGCAATCATTTGTTTTAAATAATAAGGAAACAACCAGTGGAATGTTTTGTGGCTCTTTCATGCTCCCAAATTTGCCATTTCTGACAGGATTTGGCATCACTGCAATAGTTCGCTGGTGGAAATGCATGGATTTTTTTAATGAAAATGGATAGCTAGAAATTCTTAAAGACAGTAATAGGACAAAACTGATTCTTGTACATTTCTATAAAATCTATCCCAAGTTATAAAACAAAAAAAATAGTATAAATTGCTATTTTTTATATCCAGGAAAAGTGTTCTAAATTATTTGTAAGTGTGTGTGTGGAAAATGTGTTTGTTTATTGCACTTAATAGTTTAAATCAAACCTTTCTCCCCCACAAAACATTGAAATGCCATATAAATCTCAGATGAAATACCCTGGGCTTGTCAAATTTCTCTCATACAAAAATCCTCAGTTTGCAACTGAGATGAAACATGAAGATCTTTTTGTACAGAACTTGCAGTTCTGAGTTCTTGCAGGGCCCCATGACAAGCTCCCTCAGGACTCAGCATTCAAGATGTTCCCTGCTATTTTTTTTCCAGGACAGTCCTGGTGTGATTTGAATACAGTCATGTCCTTGAGGTACTGTACAGAAAGTGTAGAGGAGCTGGATGCCTCTTAAGGTAACATAAAACCTTGGCTTTAAATTCATCGTATTTTTGGTAGTGTTCATCACAGACCCTTTTACTGACAGAACATGGCAGCTCTTATGGAGTCCAGCAGGGAATCTACAGGGATCTACTTCTCTCATTCCTCAATACTTCTAATTTGTCAGAAAATTGCTTTTATAATTCTGTGAGTCAGAGAACTGCCACCTCTCCTTAAAAGTGGAAATACTGCTTTTAAATTAGGTGTCTGCTCCCACGCAGGTCTGCTTAGTTAGCAGCTGCTGCTCTGTACGAGGCTCCTGCACCCTCTGTGTGATGTTCTGCACAGCATAAGCTGGTGTGAACCAGTGCTGTTGCAGTCCTCCCTTGGTACTAGCTCTGATGGTCATGCAGCCCAAAGGAATGCATAGCTATGTCTTAAAACTGTGTTTTCGCTAGGTCAGAATTGGCATTGTTGTGGGAGTGGGGTACAAATGTCAGGCTGCAGAAGGTGGGTCCCTGCAGCAGCTCTGCCTTAGATCAGACCTACCTGAGCAGAAACTGCACCTTCAGGGTACCCATGTCATTGCCAGACATGTTCATCTGTTGAAGTTTGTGTTTTACCTCACCCTGGTCATTAACAGCTATGCATAATATTCACATATAACTGTAATAAATGCATTCTCTACTTCCTTTTTGCTCAGGACATGTCCCTAATCAATCACTTGGGTTTCACCTCCAAAACTCTTCTTAGAGAGATACTGTAACGCCTTCTAAATAATAACACTTCCTAAATACACATTATATTTAGGGGATGATGGAACAGAAGATGAAATTTACAATTGGAAGGTATTACAACATTGTTGGCCTCTGTGGAACCAAGGGGAAAACATTCTTGATGAATCAACAGATTTTTTCAGGTGTATATGACCTGTTGCATAGATGCACATTGTATCCAGAGGCTCAGTTCCGAGGTTAATTATTTGAATTTTATTTAAGACATCTGTGAAATAACATTTCTTTTGTGTTGCTCTAAGTCTTCAAATTTCAGATTACTGAAATACGGCATTTCAATATAACAATGACTATGAGGATTTGCTTCCAAGTATCTAGAAGGAAGTTGGAGGGTTTCACTGGCAATAAAAATAAATGTGAGAGTCAAACCAAAGCCGATAACCAATAGCAGATCTATTTGACATCTACAGCTGTTTATATAGCGGTACAGTAAAAATTCAGGGTAATTCACTATACAGATGGGTTCATGCTGAATGCTAGAAAGGCAAGTCTTCTAAACAGTACAGCAACTGGTACCCCCAAAGAGACACTGACTGCCATTTGCTGCTACATTGAGGGAGGAGAATGGGAATCAGAAGGAATATGCCCTTAGGTTGGCTTGCTGTGTGCTATGGAGACAGACACACACTGGCAAGATAGAGTTGAGAAAGATGCACTCCAGCTATTACCACCTTCAAGATCTCCCACTTACTGCTTACTATGTTAAGAAGTAATGTAATCTCACTGATGACAGTGAGAACAGCTTTCCTCAGGATCCTGCAACACATAATTTGACTCTGTGCCCATACTCACCAGAACTGATTTAACCAAAACCATGATTGCTCTTCTGAAACAATGCTGTAGTCTGGAAGCTATATCCTGAAAGTAGCATAACTTCCACTCCATCATGTCCATGGTATTGAGCAACTATTACTCTTTCCTTTATCTGATTCAAATACTGAATCTTTGATTCCAAACTTAAGGATTTTCTTGGTTACTATTTGGCAATCAGGCTGAACACTTGGTATTTACTTAGATTTTCTCAACTCCTTTTTCTCAGGGGGAAAAAATCATTTAGAGAATGAAAGAGCTCTGTAGGTGGAAGAAGGTATAGATCATAATCTTGGAGAAACTGGTCTTAAGAGACATAGAGTTCATAATAGTCATGCGTGTTCTCGTGAAAGAAGAAATGCCATGGGATCTGTTGTTGGCTGTGTCAGTACAAAAGCATCAATTGGTACTGGCAGATCAAAGGTTCAGATAAAAGGTGAGGTTTAAGTCAAAACCACACAACATGCCATTATGCTGACCAATTCTTTGCCATGGCATGTTGTGGATTCACCTGGGATCAAGAAGACACCAGCAAGTTCATGACGGGGAACCTGCAAGCCTTAGTAAATAACCAGACAGTATTCCTGCCTTGGGAAGTCCCTCCAGATGGTTGGAAACTGGGAGAGGATTCAGGGAATGTACCATGAAAGGCTCTCTTCAGTCTTAATTCCTTGAGTATCCCCCTTTTGGTCACATTTGAGACAGAACACTGGACAAGCCTGGATCTGTTCTGACCCAGCAGACACAGTCATACACTTCACTGTGTTCCAGTGCTTGCATCACCACTGTAAACATTTTGTGTCTGCTCACGAAGTCCTTCCCTAATGAAAGGGACAAACTCTGAATCTTGTAATACATAGTGGGACATTATTCTCCCTCAGTATTAATAGGCAAGGAGAAGTATTTTGAAAAATTTGAGAATGCAGACAAAAATCCACCTTTATTCTGCTATTCCAACAAAGAATAAGCTCACTAAATAATAACAATTTTAAATTAGAGGTAGGATACCAGAATGCAGCTTTTTCAACTGTTTTAATTACCAACTTATAAAAAAAATGCCTTCCCACAGAGTAGGGGAATTCCAATATGTTGAAAGGCAAAAAGAACATACAACCACGAGTTTAAATTTGGGGAATTTCCCTTTGTACTGGACACCGATAAGAGTCTTTTAAACATCGCATTATAACGCAGCTGCAGCAACAATTACTATGAATACCATAAACGTGTTTTTTGAGGTACTTGCTTTAAAATTATTCTCACTGAAAAGACACGTGGAAATAGTTTCTGGTTTTAGTAGGGGTTTTGTTTCCCCGGCTGGCCGGTGATACTTTTATCCAGTGTCGATGGATGCCGCGATGATACTTCTATTCCGTTTCCTGCTGCTTCCGTGCGCATTCCCTGGGCAGGTTTCCATGGACGGGAAGCGCTCGCTGAGCCCCGGAGCTCCGCCTCCCGCTGGGGACGCGCGCGCTGTGTCGCCACACGGCGGCCGCGGGGCTCGGGCATGCGCAGCGCCCGTGCCCGACCGTGACGGTGCGGGAGCGGCGCGCGCCTCCGCGCCTGCGCGGGGTGTGCGCGTGACCCGGAAGCGCTCCGGCGGTGCCTGCGGCTGCTGCGGGGCCCTGCACGCGGACAGCTCCCCCCGCCGCGCGCCGCTCCCGCCATGTCCCGCGGCTCCAGCGCCGGCTTCGACCGGCACATCACGATCTTCTCACCCGAGGGCCGCCTCTACCAAGTCGGTGCGTTCCGGGCCCGCGGGGCCGCCGCCGAATTGCCCCGTCACGGGCCCGGCCTGTCCGCGCCCCCGCCCCCGCCGCTCCCCGCCGAGCGGGGCTGCGGCCGGCCCGCGAAAGCTCCGCCGAGCCCCGCAGCCTGTGCGGAGGGGGAGACGCGGCGCCTCTCGTGGCTCGGGAGCGCCGGCTCCCAGCTGGCCTGGTCCCGCGGTGTGTGGGGAAAGCTCGGTGGGAGCGTGGAGCAGCGGCGGCCCCGGTCGTGCCGGCGTGGGGGCCCGGGGAAGGGATCCTGGCATGAGATAAGGAAAGCTTGGAGGCAGGGTGGGCTCTCCCGAGTGTCCCTTGTCACCGGGAGGGACCTCCTCGGAGTCCTCAGTGTTCGATTTCAGATGTTTAGAGACCAAACTTGCAGCTATCCATAACTGTTTAGTCTTCCTCAAGTGCTTCTTTGGGTGGATCTTGCCAAGCCTTTGAGCACTGCGTTTTGGGATCTTAGAACCATGATAGCTATTTGAAATGGGATTTAAACTGCCTCAAACCCTGCATGCCAGAGTCCAAAGTCAGTTCTCGGATGTAACTTATGCGCTTTCTTGTTACTCCTGAATGCCGCATATTCTGCACAATGTGGCCTGTGAGATAGCAGCAACCATCCTTTGTTTTCAGGTTTCTTGGAACAATATGAAGCCAGGCTTCAGCTTCTTCTGGAGGCCACTGATTCTGTCATTCCTCTTTTTGCAGTGCTCCAGATTGTACCGCAGCACATCCTAGTGCCCTTGTGTGTAGGATACAGTCAGCTCACAGTCTGGCAGGGCAGTAGTTTGAGAGTGCTCCTGGAGGATCCTCACAACAGGGACAGAACTGTTTTGCAGCATCATCCTGATGCTGCCTTCCCCAGCTGCAGTGGCTTCACTGCACATCCACTCTGTGTTATGTCCATAAATCCATCGGTTCTCCAGGAAAGGAGCTTGCTGGGGTCAGATTGCATTAATTGTCTGTGGCAGCCATATATTTTTTTTCTGACTGCCCTTGAGAGTTTTTTCTCAGGAAGAAGCCTGTGTGGGGTTAGGCCTCCTGGACAGGTGGCCCAATCTTGAGCAGTCCTTTCTGCAAGGAGAAATTAGGAAGGTGCCTGTGTGTAGATGTCTGTACACACACAGAAAGTTACCTGTACTAGATATCTACATATGAGTGCTGTCTTATAGCTGGAGCATGTACAATGCTTATTATCCCTTATACATAAAGATGCTTATGGACCATGCTTCCTTACACAAGGTTTCAGTGGTTCTGTGACAGGAGTCCTGGGCTTTGACCTTCTGCTGCCAATAAAGCAGGCTGGTTGGTCTCCATCACTTTTCACTGTCTTTGTCACAGTACTATTGTTGGGAATGGTTTCTGCATTCTTTAGCAGAGAGGAAACTGGGCCTTGGTCTTCTGCCTCCAAGGTATATTTAGCTATTAGGTTAATGTATGAGAAACGTATAGTACCTCTGTACCTTTTAACAGTGTCTTAGAAACAAGTATCTGCATGTGTATTTGAGAGCTTCTGCACACCGCCTGAAGCTGTCTTAAAGCTATTTTAAATACCAATGTGCTATAGGAAGAAAAATATGTAGAAGCGCATAGTTAACTTCAAGCAAGAATGAGCTAGCTCACTTTATTCACAGCCAGGCTGGTAACACAGGCAATACTCACATAGCAGTAAAAAGGCTTAAAACATCACTAGCTCCTTGGATTGTTACGTTGTAAGAGCCACTTCACCTTTTTGCTGGTTACCTTGAAAACTGAACAGTGCAGGTGGTACTAGCGCCAGAAGGGGCTGCAGTTTAACAAGCCTGGTTGTTGATAGTTGTGAGGGCACCTATTCCTGCTGCCACCTAAGTGTCACCTAACCACAGAATGGCTGAGATTAGGTGGGCCCTCTGGAGATTATCTGGCCCCAAGCCCCTGCCCAAGGAGGCCCATCTAGAGCTGGATGCCAAGGAGTGTTTCCAGATGGGCTGTGAGTAGTACAGGCAACCTGTTCCGGTGCTCCATCACCATCACAGTAAAACATGTTTTCAGGTGAAACATGTTTTCATAGTAAAACGTGTTTTCAGGTGTTTAGGAGGACCCTCCCTCAGTTTGTTCCAGTCAGCTCTGATTTGATCCTGTCACTGGGCATCACTGGAAAAAGGCTTGCTCTGTCTGTCTGCTTTACACCCTCTGTTGGGGTGGTTGTACAGATAAACAGACAACTGTTGCAAAGCCTATGTTTGGGGCTTCAAGCACAACCAGTTTGCAGGCAGTGCTGGCTCATGTCTTACTGGGTTTTGTACTCTGCTGCAGCTGGTACTGATCATCCCAGGTGAACAGAGTTGTACAGAAGGAAAGAGGGAACATCCTTAATGGCACATTTGGGTAACCAGTGAATGCTCTGATGTCTGAGAACAGTAAATACAATGCCATAAATACACAGCAATGAGCCCGTCCTTAACACTGACTCAGCAGATTGAACATCTTCATCTTCAGATTGTTTTCATTTTTGGATTATTACTCTTCTGTTGTGCAATCTCTTCTACAGATCTGAGGGCAGCTTTTAAAATAGCCACGTTTCTTGCTCCCAATATTTTAAGATGGTTTTAGTAATTTACTATGCTATTTGTAGACATGTTCTAAATTCTGAGTTCACGTGCATAACTAGCAAAAAAACTCAACTACATTTAGCTGCTGTCTGAAACTTGCCACTCAGCCAGATATTAGGAATTTCTGAATGTTTGTCAGATATTGCCAGATAAACAGTTTTGAAGTTGTTGGCTTTTGAAACCATTGATCGGGAGAAATTTATCTCATGGATCATTTAATGACTGTTACTTTAGTGTTTGCTTGTTAATCCATTGTACATGGACTATCCATATTACATGGACAACACTATTTAATTGGTGTCTGTGTAGCTTTTGCTATAAAAAGTGAAGAAAAGTATCGAAGTGTTTGAATGTCAAGTCAGAAAATATGATAGTAATGTTAATACCTGTCTCCTATGCCTCCTGTGTCATCAGTTTTCATCTATATCACTAAAAATTAGAAAATAAGCTCATATCCTTTAGAATACTAAAATTCATGTCAAAAATTCTTCTGTAAGAATTTATGGTTACTGTAGATTAGGTTGGACAATTTTGATCAAATTCAGAACAGCCATTTTGTCCTAAAACTTATTTTGTTGCTGTTAAGCTTGAACTGAACAAAAGGTCAAATTAGAAGAAACATTTGAAGGAAGCAGTGGCAGTAGTTTTGTGAAGAGAATCAATGCACACTGACCTTAAGGACACAAAATGTTCCACAAGCATTAAAGTATTAAAAAGTCCATAAATTGGTGAGATTCATGTGTTGGGGGAAGGTGTGTCAGAGTTAATTGTACTAGTGTCTCTGACGCAAGTTTTTTATTAACATTTGTTTATTTTTGTAGAATATGCATTTAAGGCCATTAACCAAGGTGGACTTACGTCTGTAGCTGTTCGTGGGAAAGATTCTGCAGTAATTGTAACACAGAAGAAAGTACCTGTAAGTAGTCTTGTTTTTGTGGGCAGGTCTGGAAGGAGAGGAGGAAAAAAGATGGGGTGAGACTCAGCAATATTGATATATACTTATTAGCACTGACATAAATTGCTATTTGAACTGACTATCTAATTATCATTCTGCATATTCTGAAGTTCTAGCTCAACTGTGCATTTTCTCACTAAGTATTGTAATATTGGAATATTGGTTTTCTCTGTAGTTGTTGAAGGGATAAATCTGACCCTGCTGTATTAAGCATGCATTCATTGCTCTGGCTTGTAAAGGCTGAGTTGTCCATAACCAGTTCCCTGATTTCTTTAATTTCTGCTGAGAAAATGTTATACCAATAGCATGTAGAACGCATTTATGGGTTTTTGTGAGTGTTTCAGCTCAGTGATGATGTACTGTTGAGAAAGGGGGGAAATTCTTTTATGTTTGAAGGACAGCATGCAATAAGAGAGCAAGGTTTTGTATGTGAGTTCTCAAAGTTTCTTCAGGTGGAACGGGACTCTGATGTTGATCATGTTCTTGTTCTCTTTCTCCAGATCTGTGGTTTTAATCTTCCCTATTCTCCAATTTCTTCCTTTGCATGCCTAAGCAATAAAAATTGGAAAGCCTGAAAGACAATTTTTAGCTGTTATAGGTCCTTTTGGACTCTTCTGTAAAAACTAGAGGGTTCATAGTTAGTCTTTTGCTTGTTTGTTTGTTTGTTTTCTTTTTACTTCCAGGACGGTGTTTGCTGTTACATTATTTCTGTTTCCTCTTTAGGACAAGTTACTGGATTCTAACACAGTGACTCATTTATTCAAGATTACTGAAAATATTGGCTGTGTGATGACAGGAATGACAGGTATTTAATTCACCAGTCTGGTTTTGGAGCACTTACCTAGTTCTAATGGGGGTATTTAAAGACAATGTAAAGTTGGACCTGGAATTTATAATCTCAGGCAGTGCTAGAAATAAACATGGTACATGTTCAGTGGAATTTATATTAATTCTTTTTGTCTAGCTGACAGCAGATCCCAGGTGCAGAGAGCCCGCTATGAGGCTGCTAACTGGAAGTACAAGTATGGATATGACATCCCTGTGGATATGCTGTGTAAAAGGATTGCAGATATTTCTCAGGTCTATACACAGAATGCTGAAATGAGGCCCCTTGGTTGCTGTAAGTACAGTGTATGAAAATGATCTTTACTGTTTCTTGTCTAAGTTTGCAAATTCCTATATAAGAAATTCTCACACATTTTCAAAATGAGTAACTGAGGGAGTAAGAGGGATGAGCAACTGAGTGAGAGAGCAGTGTTGTAGGTCTTGAACCATTGAGTCTGCATTTGAAATAATGTAGCCTCTCTGATACTGCTTCACCTTGGTGTTTGGGGCCTGGTGTGTTGGCACTGTGCAGTGATGTCTGTGAGTGAGAGATGCTCTTTATAACTTGTGTCTGTTTGTGGTGGTTTGACCGTGGATGCCAAGTGACTGTCAAAGCCTCTCCAGCACTCCCTTCCTCAGCTAGACATAGAAGAGAAAAAAATGCCATGAAAGGCTTATGGGTCAAGATAAGGGCAGGGAAGGATCACTCACCAATTACTCCCATGAGCAAAACAGATTCACCTTGGGGAAATTAACTGAATTTCTTAAACAGCAAATAAAATTAGGATATTCAGTAGTAAAACCAAATCTTCAAAACACTTTTCCCCTACCTTCTTCACAGGTTTAACTTTATTCCTGGTTCTCTACCTCTCTCACAGTGGCACAGGGAGATAGAAAGGGGGTCTGTGATCAGTTCATAGTACAGTGTTTCTGCTGCTACTTCATCCTCAGGGGGAGGACTCCTCAAGCTCTTCCCCTGCTCCAGTGTGTCTCCCAAGGGAGACAGTCCTCCAGGAACTTCTCCAAAGTGAGTCCTTCCCACAGGCTGCAGTTCTTCACAAACTGCTCGAGCAGGGAGCCTGTCTTATGTGGGGTTCAATCCGTCAGGAGCAGACTGCTCCAGTGTGGGCTCCTTTCTCCACAGCACCACTGGTCCTGCCAGGAGCCTGCCCCAACACAGGATTCACATGGGGCCATGTGCTCCAGCCCTGGTGGGTTCCTCCAGGGGCTGCAGGTGGATGTCTCTCTCCACTATGGATGTCCATGGGCTGCAGGGAATCACAGCTGTCTTCACCACAGGCTGCAGGGGAATCTCAGCTCTGACAGCTCCTTCCCTCCATCACTTGCCTCTGTGTCTGCAAACTTGTTCCTCTCACATATTCTACTCCTCTCTTCTCTGTCTGCAGTTTCCTTCTTTTATTTTTCTTTCTAAAATACATTATCCCAGAGGCACTACCACCACTGTGGATGGACTTGGCCTCAGCCAGCAGCAGGGTGATGCTGGAGCCAGCTGGCTTTGGCTCCTTCAGACACGGGAAGCTTCTGGCAGCTTCTCACAGAAGCCAGCCCTGTGGCCCACTCACTACCAAAATCTTGCCATGCAAGCCTAATGCAGTGGGTCTGGGTAAACATCACTGTTAAAAGAGAGAGATGGAGAGTGTAATTATCCTTGTGCTGCTTTTGGAGCTTTCTTTATTTATGTAGTACGTATAGGACAGATTACATAATTTTTGCTCCTAACTTAGCTATCACATTAATATAATGTAGAGGAAAAAATGCCTAAAGTATTTCCCTTGCAAATATTTCTACGTGTCTTGTTTTATAGCAGCAAATGCAGCTTAAAAAAAAAAGTTGTGTGTTGAGTCATTTTTTGTAGATGTTCCTGGTCATCTATGTGTTCTGGGGTTGGTTCTGACTTGTTTTTTCTCTTACATTTGGCTGTAAGCAAATCTAACTGTACTGTTAGGCTGTTCAGGAACTGAGGTAAAAGACTTGACAGGTTTCCTCAATTACTTTTTCATTAAACATTCTGTCTGAGTTTCTTTTTGATTGGTTGGGTTTTGGTTTTTTGTTTTTTTTAAGGAGAATATTTTCAGAATTGATGAATCACTTCTTGTAATCATAGTAGGCACTAAAACTCCTTACTAAAGAAGCAACATTCAGAGTTGCGCCACAGTTTCCATGATGGGCCAATTTTCCTATGCTTGTAATTTTCAGGAATGACTGTTTCTTTCTTCCCTTGGCATTTCCCATGCCTTGATACTACTGGAAATTCCTTTTTAAAAATACATTAATAAAAATGTATTTTTCTTTACTTCCCTTAACTTTTTTTGAAAATATGAGGGGATTTTTTTTTCTATTGTAGTACTAGCTGCTCAGAAGTTCTAACTACTAGTTAAAAGTTACACAAGTGAGAATAATTGAAAACCATGCCCTTGTTCTGTTTTGGGCTTTTGTTGCAAGTATTGATTTTGATTTATTTTTTTAATATGCATATTTAGACAATGCAGCTGTAAATCAAGAAGTGAGGGTGAACACATGCATTTCAGTGATGTGGTCAGTTTGTGTTACTTGGAAACTATCCAGCTTCAAAACATTTAGATGATCTTCAAAGACTTAGTTGTGTGCTGATATTTCTACTTTTCATTTTGGATTTTTTTTTTTAATTTAAAGAGGAAAAGGTATGTTATGCAGCGTTTTTCAGGGTTGCAAACAATAAATCTAAATTTGATCTTTTAATATTTCCATTAGTTTCAGCATGTTTGTAAAGTTGATTTCTAGTAAAAGGCACAAGGTAATAGAGCTGTTGTTTACACTTTCGTCATGTAACACAGGATGTGAGCTGTGGCTTGGTAAACTTTCTATCAGGATAAAACTTTTGTATTTCCTGACAGCGGTTCTTTACACTGAGCATGGCAAAAATGTTTGTATGTGTAATGAGTAGCCGTCTTTGGGAATGACAGAAATACAGTTTCTGCTAAACTGATTTGCACACCTGGTAATGAGATGCTGATAAGTAATGGCAAATTAGAGATAAAAAGGAAATCACAGCTCCAGGTATGGGATTGATTCCTAAAGATGTACTGCTGTACATGCATGTTTTTTCACAGAGAGGAGTATCCATTCTGTTCTTCAGTTGAACTAAATTGCTAAAATCGGGGAAATAAATAAGTTAACAATTTTTTCTCTTTAAGGTATGATTTTGATTGGTATTGATGAAGAACACGGCCCTCAGGTATACAAGTGTGATCCAGCAGGTTACTATTGTGGATTCAAGGCCACAGCTGCAGGAGTTAAACAGACAGAGTCAACCAGTTTCCTTGAAAAGAAAGTAAAGAAGAAATTTGACTGGACATATGAACAAACAGTAGAGGTAGGCCAGCAGAAGGAAATGAAAATTTGTTAGAAGTATTTTAATATACTGCATGTAGGCTTGCAATGCAGAGAAACGTAGTTAGGCATTTCCTCTTTCCCTGCAGTTCTGTGTTGCTGTCAGAGCAAATACAGCTATTCCAACCAGAAAATAATTTGAAGATCATATTCTGCAAATATTTGAATGGTTATCTAATCTGCTTTTTTGCTTTATGTTAGCTGAAGCAGATTACGGAATTGTAGCACTCCCACTGTAGCTGGTGTTTGGTTACTACAGTGCTTGATTTTGGGGATGCCAGTATGACTTAACTTTTAGTGACATTTAAAACAATTTTCATATTAGAAGGTATTTCAAACAGTATCTTTGCATGATAAAAGGTTTTAGTTTTGTTGTGTTTTTTTCTGCTATGAAAGCATGTCCTTTCCTTTTTGTAGACTGGGCTTTTTAGGGAGATGGCTGAGAGGGACCGTATTCTGCAGCAAGGGAAACTATTTGGGATTCCTAAGCTGAGATTTTGAAGTGAGAAGTAACTTTAAACCAGAAGGAAGGATAGTTGTCAATGCTACGTCTATTAAGGAAAAAAAAGCCTTAGTGCTTTCTTTCTAATGATTGGGGGTTTTGTCATCTTTCAGACAGCAATAACATGCCTGTCTACTGTACTATCCATTGATTTCAAGCCTTCAGAAATAGAAGTTGGTGTAGTCACAGTGGAAAATCCTAAGTTCAGGTAAGTGATCAGTGTTGATAAAACTTGGTGTGTTTGTCTGATTATGTGCAATTAGTTTTACCTTCTTGAGTTATCATGAATTGAGAAAAAGAGATTTCAGAGATTGAAGTTTTGAAGGGTTTTTAACTTGTAACTTCAAAATGTGTAGGGTAGCAAACATTGTGTAAAGAGAATAATGCAGTTTTAAAACGAGTGACATGATTAAAGGATTTAGTAGAGAAAAGCGTTCTCTTTAATGTCTTAAAACAGGTATTGCTTTCTGTGATGATTGAAATGTAGTTACATCTGGTCTAGATGTGTTTTCAAGCTTAGAAGCATAAAAATTTTTCATAGTAGTGGTATCTGGACTTCCAAATCATGGTCATCCTAACTAATGCAGTGAAGTCTGGTTTCTATTATGGAATATTTAAAAGTCCCTTAAATTCTTTTTTCCTTTTCTAAATTGAATCTTTAAATTATTCTTGCTCATCTTTAAATCGTTAGAGTTTTTTAACAGCTACAATATGCAGTTAATAGATTATGGATTTGTATGGTTTGAAAAACTGCATTTAAATTTGGTAAGATTAAAAGATCATGGATTTAAAAAATCACTTGTGATTTGAAAATAGCTGGACTATCTACTTTCCAAGTACTCTGCATTCCCATCTAGCATGAAAGTGAGGCACCTGCTATTTCTTCCCTCCTCCATTATTGCCTGTAGCACACTGTGTGCATTAAGATTACTTGTATCAAGACAATACCTGGAAGTCTTCCTGCTCAGGGCAGGAAAGCTTCACATCAGATACAGTGTACTTGAAAGCCTTCTCACATTGTATAGCTGCAGAAGTATGCATGAAATGTGGGAGAAAAAGTTTTGGGGATTTTTTATAATGCAGAAAAACCTAAAATTTAGCTCGATCTGGCTTGCTATAGAGGAATTCAGTTATTTCTGCTTTCGTCTTTTCACTGGTTTTTGCTTGTTGTGGAGGGGTTTTTTTGTTTGTTTTCTTTTTTAATTTCAAAAGAAAAAAAGAAACCGTTAAATTGGGAACAAAGTCCACTGTTACTTCAGCCTAACTACTTGGTAAATGGGGACTGAAGAGAGACTTCAGACCTTTGGGTTCTACAGGTTCAGTCTTTTCAGTGCTTCCTTCGTAATCTTTTTAAGGTGGCACGGTGATGATGGGTGGTTTTGCATTTGGTGGTGTGTGCTGAGGACAAGAGAACAGCACAGTGTTTGTGAGAAAGCACACAGGAGCTGCATGATCCCTTTTCTACTGCCACTCAAGGGATCAAACTACCTTCTCACTAAGTCTCAACTTGCAAATGCATTACTCATGAAGAATTACCTGGTTTTTTTCTATCATTTGTTACCTCCTTGCTCTCTAGTGACTTTGATTCTTCCTTTATTTTTCAAGAGAATTGGAATGTCAGCCTGTGGCACTGGCAGCAGGGCTTTAAAGGGCAGAAAGATGTATTGCTGTGAAACTTACTTGTATAGATATTAGGTTGTAATATTGGACCTTAAGGGGAAGAATCATTTAAGGTATTTAAGATTTCTTTTTGTTCTTTCAGGATCCTTACAGAAGCAGAGATTGATGTGCACCTTGTAGCTCTGGCAGAGAGAGACTAATTAGCATTCCCGTTTTCATTGTCTGTGCTTCTGGCCAGGATGTTTGGTGAAAAGAAAACACTTAATAATGGTTTTAGATTATGGGTGGAAAACAGTGTTCACTATATGATGTATTTTACTCTGTACAAATAAAACAGAGGTTTTTGAAATTCTTGGTGTCTCCTTTTAATGTCGTTTTTTAAACTTCTAATTCTATGAAATTGTCATCAAAATGCTTGATGACTTTTAGTGTTTCTCTGGTAATTGCTTGCCTTTTAATTGTATTTTATGAGAAATTTCATGCTCTGAGCTGTATTTTTTCATCTGAGCTATTTGGCTCTTCATGTAAAGTTAATATCAGTTTTTGTGGTATGTGTGTCTTGAGATAATTCTTACATTCATGTTCAGTCTCTCCATGGCCTGATGTTGAAACAACATCACTGGTTTAATTGTGGGGAAGTTAGGAAGACCTTATTTGCTCCGGTTTATATGAAGGTATAGGGCAAAAGCAGAAGGAAAAAGCTTGAACTGTGAGTCCAAGTCCAGTCTTTTGGACTGATTTATTTGCAGTGCATGTGGATTTAAGAGAAGTCCTCTATAATTAAACAGCTCTGAAGCTGACATTTATTTAGGGAAAATACTCTATATGTGGTGTACTTTGGGATTTTGGTTTAGTCACCTACCAGGTTTTGAGGCTTTGGGCAGTGCCACGAACAATACTGGGGCTAGACAGGGCCATAGACAAAGTCCCTCAACAGGAATGTCTCTGAGAAGCAATTCTTGCTCCTTTAGAGGTTTTGGGTTTGGAGATGAGACTGCAAAAACTTCAAGGTGAAAAACAAAGCCTTTTTGTTTTGTTTCTATTGAAGAGGTTCCAGCCTCAGCAGTAAGTAGAGAGATGTTGAAGTTGTGAGGGAGGAGGCAGAGGAGAAAGGGAAGATTTCAGATGCCCTGAGGAGGAAGGGAAGATTACCAGGAATGCCAAGTTAATGCAATATAACTCGTTACCTTCATTCCTGTGCTGTGTTCTTCTCATATTGGCTTTAATTATTCCAAAATTCTCTTTTGATTGTTTTCTAGGCTTTTGGGTAAGGCCTCATAAGTTGTCAGAAGCTGGTTAATTTTTTTCTTTGTGCTTTACAGTTAAAGCCCCTTGAATATGTGTTTTTTAAGTTCACTATAGTAAAGAAGCTGCAATTCTGTGTTTGATGGCTTTAATAAATTATAATGCTAACCTTATGTGATAAATGAGTTGAGGAGATTCAGCTCTGTTCAGTGAGTTGTGGATTTCTCAAAGCTTTTTGGATTTCTATTCGTGCCTCCAAATTTCAGCTTCATGTCAGATAGTGTAGTGTAGGTAAGATAAGCACCCCTGCTTCTGGTTTTGGGTTGGTTATCTGAGAATTCTGTGTGGGTTTGTGCAACAATCAGTGCATTTTTGCAGCTAATGGCATATTTAGAAAGGTCTGTGTTACTTCAGCTGCCAGTGATAGCTCAGTTTCTGAAAACCTTTAGGGCCTTTCTTCCTAGTACTCCAGTTCTTTAACAGCCTGAAATTGGAGTAGGCTTAGGTCATCATTTAGTCTGTCACAAAATATCATCCATTGATAGGTTGTTCTTGATCAGTCTTAACAATATATGGAAAACATCACTGATAACTTCTTGACAAAATTGGAGGGAACATGACAATCAGGGACCCATATGTCTAGAGTACATTTGCATAGTATTCAATATCAAAATTTCCTGCAAATCCTTTAATTCTAGATTTTGGAGCCTATATAGGATTGTATAACTCAGGTGGTGGTTCTGAGAACAGTGGGTATTTGTTCATACCTTGCCTGTTTTGCAATGCAGAACACCCCATCTTGTGTTCAGAGATGATGAAATAAGCTGTCTACAATATATTAACTGTGAAGGTTGCCTTTTTTTAATAAGCTAAATTTTTTATAAGTTAAAATCACAGCGATTAAAATGTCATTTTTGCTAGTATTTTGCCCTACAGAGAAAATTCGTGTTTCTGTTTTCATATTGATAATGGGGATTTTTCTTTTTTAATCAAAGCTTTTTGTTACTGAAGATAAGGCAGGAATGCAGGTGGGGATACCTGACTAAATGGAAAACCCCCATGTGCTACACATAACACATAATTACATTCTTCACACCCTGGAGCAGGTATCACCTGTAACCAAGCTGTACAGCTGATGCTGAGCTGTAGCTGGTATCACCTGCTGTTTCAAACCTGGCACTTCAAAAGAAACTGGAGCGTGCATGGTACAATCCTGATGCTTCTGTTTTGGGTAGAGCTTATAAAGAGTGATACCAGACTTGGGGCTGCTCCATGTGTTTGTGGTTTGTTGTGCCAGTGCTAAAAACTGACAGATGCAGTTACAGTGTGAATGCACAAGCAGTTAAACAGGAATAGGATCGAGTTCTATTTGCATGCCAGACCCACATCATTGTTGCCTGTACTAAATTTGGACTGGCTCTGCACCACTTTGTAACTGTCCACATTACATTACCAGTGTTCTTTATGGTGTAGTGTAAGGATGCAAATGCCAAGTACATGTAGTCAGTTTAGGTAAATCAGTATTTATTGCACTCTGAAAATCACCTGGATTTCTTATGAGTAACCTCCCTCCCTCCACGCACATGGGGCCTCAAAGACAGTAATGGTATGTATTACAAACAGAAGTAGCTCAGTGGGAGCCAGTTGCTCACCCATCCCATGATGTGTTCATCCAGCTGTGTGCTGGACATTTTGTCCAGAAGGATCCTGTGAGAGACAGTACCAAAAGCTTTATTGAAATCCAAAAGGATTACATCAACTGGCTTCCCCTGATCAGTTGGGTTGGGTTACCTTGTCATAAAAGGAAATCAGGTTTGATAAGCAGGACTTTCCCTTCATGAGGCCGTGCTGACTGCGATCAGTGACCGCATGCTTTAGGTATTCAAAGGCATTTTCCCAGGGGACCTTGCTAACCAGCTTCCTGCGCAGCCTGAAGTCTGCTCTCATGTCTAGAGTTGAAGTTTTGCTGGCACTTTTCCTCCTGTCAACACAGATTTTAGACTCAATCACTTCGTGGTCACTGTGGCCAATTTCCACTCGGGAGACCCTCTCTTAACATGCAACAGTCCTGTGCAGGCAGGCAGTAGTGAACTTCTGTAGGATTTCAGGTATGACTTTAGAGCAATACGTGCTACTGTGTAATGCACAATGTTTGCCTGTATCTTCTCACTGTAAAGCTGATGACAGTCTTAAGGACAGGTAGACAGGGAGTTCAGATGGGGTATGTGTAGCTAGATCACAACAATTTCAAGGACATGGAACTAGATGCAACATTCTTTTTTAACTTCTCTGTCCTGTTTTGCATTAAATCAATGTCCTGGTTTACCAAACAAGGAATATTTTGGTTCAGCACATATTGTTGGACGCAAGATGAAAGAACTATGTCTGTCATTTTCTAGCATCTGAAGAAAGAAAAATACATAACTTTCCCATTTTTTTCCCCTGGCACAGAAGCAAAGCCTGCTATTTTGAGTTCTGTAAACCAGCAGCCTTACCGGGTCATGACATCAAGTTTTTTGAAGCATATCCATAGCAGTATTCATATTTTCTTTTAGGAAAAAAAGCTGCACTACCAGGTTTGTAACAGTAGGGGCATTGCTTTTCATTTTATAACCAGTGAATTTTTGCTTTTTCAGATGGGAAGTTTTTAAATTGTCACAGCCTGTTCCAGCCAGTTCTTGCTAGTAACATTTTGTTCTGTTCTGTTGTTTTGCTGTAACCCAAACTACTTGGAAACAATGCAAGACATCCTGTAGTTCAGGATCTGTTGGAACAGTGAAGCTCTCATGACCAAACTAAAACAAGGATCATCACATGCTTATGCAAAACTGTTTAAAATAGTTTGGACTTTGTTTGTTTATTGTGGTTCTCATGTTTTAGAAAACCCCATGAAACATTTTAACCTGTCCTTTTTTGTATATCTATATAGATAAAATTGCATTTTAAAGTGACTGACAAACCCCTCAGTTATTTGCAGTATTTGCTGCTCTTCACTAAGATTTTCTTAGCATACTCATCTTTTCTGTAGTAATGGTCTTACTCATGTCACCATCTTCTATGAAAATTCTGTGCTGAAATGTTAAATGTGGCAACTCTAATGTACATCACTATAAACCTGATGAATTAATAGAGCCAGCGTATCACTAAGTCAAAATCCAGATAACTATTTGGCAGAATTGAGTCATCTTCCAAGTAGTGTGTGCTTCCACTTTTTGGGGATAGTATTTTTCTCTTGGTTCTTTTTAGAACCTGCCAGCTGTAGCTGAGCTTCCTGACACTGCAGATGCACTTCGTGGCCGTCTGCTACCTGTCATAGTGTCTTAGCTGATAGGTTCATTGAGCCACAAACCTCTGGAATGAAGTTTTCTCTCTGAGCCTCTAACAGCATAGTATGCAGTGTAGATTAGTATACACAAGCCAAGACTTCAATTTTTTTGCCAGTAAATTGTGTTTGCTTCCTCTTCCAGAAAACTGACTCTTGTGACACCCAGTGGCATAAAAAGTTGTGAGCATAAGGTATTTAATCCTTTATGAGATTCCTTAGACTGGAAAGTAGCCCTCTCTCAAGTTAGAGAATCAAAATTCCTAGTTGATGGAGAAAAATAGCATGAATGTGCATGGACTAGGATTGCATGGGCAGGAATAGAAGTACCACTTAGTGCCATCTGATGTTGGTGTGATGTTTGTGGGTGTGCTCAGTCTCCCTGTGTTTTTTTCTGGCTCTTCCTTCAGCAAGCACTGGTGATAATTTGCATTTGTAAAGAGCCATTGTCTTTACTTAATTGATGGAAAACATTGGGGGTTTTGGTTCAGTTCTCTGTTACATAAGCGACCTGAGTCATCTTACAGTGGGGTCGAATTGGCTGTAGTGCAGGTGTAAAAGAGGGAAGAGGGAAATGGGATTGCACTGCCTTTAAGCCACCGTGAAACCACAGCCTGCATCACCAAAGGAACAGGAATTTCCATAGCTCATTATCCCCTTGGCTAGTCTTTGACTTAAACCTATATGATGGCACCTGGGTCACCAAAGTTGTGCTTGCCTTGTCAGCAGGTGACTTGAGCCTTTGCTTGGGCAGCGTCAAGACTACTCCCATCTCTTCTGAGGAAGGTTCTTTGGGGACAGTGCTGTTACAGCAGCTCCTTCTCAGTTCCTCTGTTCCTTTAACCACTGTGTAACCCAGCAATTTCCAGGGCTACACAGGGAACCTGATATGGAAACAGGCTTATGTTTAAAAAAAACAAAGCAACAAAACCCAGCCAGAACAATAGCTCAGTGTGAACACTGGTTTAACCTTTATGATAGTGTTGCAATAAAGTACCAGTACAGGGGGCAGTGCAGCACAGGATCCATAAGGAGGGACTGGTTAAACTGGTGGCACACCTGGTAGGAGTGACAGTCAAAATTCTCCCTTGTAACTAAGTATTTTCCTCAGGGAAAGATGGGATATTAGTTTTCATAATCCGTAGAAACCTCGTTTATGAAATTTAACTACAGGCTGGCATGGTTGGCTAGGCAGGGGGTCTCTCTGGACAGTGTACTCTTAGGTCATTTTGGAAGCCAGAACTTTCAACAAGATGTCAAGAAAACCTGCAGCAAGGTGGCTGCCAAAGGGGACAGCAGCTGCCTTGCATTGGGTTTTAGTACAAGTGGGATAGGCAGCCTTTCTTTTCTTTCCTTTTCTGTCTGCCTCTTCAACCACTTGTAGCCTTGCATACCTTTAGGGCGTTGTGAAGAAATTTATTTGCATTGAATGTTAGCCTAGTTTCAGTTAACAGTATTTGGAAATGCCTGCTGACAAAAAAAAATTAAAAAACAACAACAAAAAACGTTTCTCATCTAAGGATGTGGTGAACCTTGAAAACGGGCTACCAGGTTAGCTTAGTTACTCACTGCCCCTGAAGGTAACAGGAAGCAGGCTGAGGGTTACTGGAGTCAAAGCTGTTAGCAGAAAGGATGGGAGAGAAAGGAGGATTTCCAGTGAGGATAAGGAAGGCTGCCTGACTGGCAAGTCGCCCAAAACCTCAATCTCCAGTGGATTTTTTCAGCCTGTAGCTCCTGATTTCTTCGCCTGGTGGGTGTCTGCACACATGAAATGTTTGATGAATACTTGTTAGAAGATTGGGTGGTGTTCCCCATTCTTGTCTCCAGGAGAAGTTTCCATTACTAACCTCTCTTACCTAGTAACAAAGCAAATAAATTAAGTACTAAATAGTGTAGAATTGGCTTTGGAAGTGCAAAAATAGTTATATCCCATGGGTGACAGGAGTACTTACCAGGAAGTAATTTAACATTTTTTCCTACTTTGAGTACTTTGCACTGACACCTACATCTTTCTCACTCCAACGCAGGAAACAGACATGGGCTCTTGTGTGGGTAGTTCATCAGGGGACATCCGTATAAAATGCATTAATGGTCCATAGGTTCAAAGTCGGGAGTTATAGAGATGGACTGCAAAATAAGTCTGGAGAGGAAAGAAAATAAAAAACAGATGCAGATGGTGTGAATGTCCTGGTATGCAGGTAAGGAAAAGAGAACGAGGTTGTCAAAAAAAGGAAGATAACAAAACAAATTAATGATAAGTAGCATTACAAGTGGTCTATATTACTGGAATGAAGTAGCAAAGGTCAATTTCAAGAATTTAGTTACTCATAGAGAAGAAGAGAATAGATAATAGATTGGGTTTTTCTGCTCACTGATGCTGGACATATTGATAAATAAAGGCATGTGCCATGAATTCAGCAGGATGATTGAGAAACTGCTTCTGTTGATGAAGTGCTTATTTGCAAAATGATGTTACAGTCTTTATTTCAAATACAGATAATAACGAACGTGTGATGCTTTCCCACTTTGGTGGCAAATCACAACACATGCCACAGCATTACATGATCACTTGTGCTTTGTAACAGGAATCAGCGAATGTGTATGGATAGATACATGCTGCAATCCAGCTCTGCCGGAACACGGAGCTTTCAAAACCACTGGAAAGACCCAGATGTGCTGAGTGGGCAAAGGGCCTTGTTGAGCTTCTAGGCTCAGGTGCATGGCATCAGGCTCTCGGTGTGAACAGGCAAGGGCACAGGGGCACAGTCAGGAGCAGCTGCCTTCAGTCGGTGCCTGGTGCCACGCTGGGCCAGCAGCGGCAGCCCTGGGACAGTGAGCTGGCAGTGCAGGGAGCCCGTGGGGCCAGTGCTCATCCGCTCGCTGCAGAGTTACCTTCTGTCCGGCTCGGTGCTGTTTCACCATCCTGCCAGGGTGCGACAAGTACGATTTGGTTGTGCCACATACTGTAGGTTACTACGATTCTATTGTGTTGGTATTTGAAACACTTTCAGACGGATCGTTTCCTAGGAGAATAAACAATTGCTGTTTGCCGATATCAGCACATCGCTAGCTCAGGGCACTCTAAAGTCAGATCCTCCAGATGGTCCTTGAGCCGGCTGTGTAGGTGCCGCCCCATTCACAGCCGTACAAAGATCGTGAAACTCCTCGTGCGTGTGCTTCGTTCAGTTTGCGCAAAATGGGTGTTTGAAAAGGCTTTGAAAGGGCTGCATTCAAGAGCTGTGGTTGCTGCCTGGAATTGCTCCAGCTCCCGCCCTCTGGTCTTGACAAATACTGTGGAGCTGCTGAGACAGGTTAGTTGTGCTGGCTAGTGTGTTGTTTTCTTCTCTTCGTAATGTTCTGACTCGGATTTACCTTCAGGTCAGCAGAAAATAAATAAAATAATAAAATACAGCAAAACTCTTGAAGTACATCAATGCTGAAAGATACATATTCAACACAACTACTATTTACAGAAACTGTGATCAAAACCTGAGCACTCGGTTTTGCACATCTGTTGATTTTTGGAGCTGGGAAATAAAACAGCACTGTTCCCGGTAAGCAGGGTCATGTGAGGATAGCTGAGCTAGAAATGAAGCCAGACCAAGCCCTGCTGCGCTCTCAGGAGCCTGCTGCTACAGGTTGTGGGAGAGGACTGGGAACAGCATCACATGTAGCTGCAGCAGATCCTGCCTGGCTAGTTTCTCCTGGATCCGTGCTTTGGAGTTTTCATTGAAGAGGTCCTGGCTCGGTGCGGTCTCGCTGGGGACAGCAGGACCGTGTCCCCAGCAGCCCCGCAGTCCTGGCTGCTCACCGGTGGGTCCTTAACTCCCCTGCAGCTACAGCCTCCCCTTTCAACTGCTTTCTGAAGGCCTTCTGCCACTGTTAACAGCGAGAAATACTGCCACCCTTCCTTCTCTCCTCTTCTTAATTGTAAATTATGATTATTTCAACAATTTTTAGCCTGATTATGGAGCAGAGTCTGCAAATTGAGCAGCTTTCAGTTGTGAAAACCTTTCATGCCCGGGTCACAGGCATGTCTTTGATCTGAGAGAATGGATCAGTTCTCTTTTTTAGAGACAAAAATGATAAGGACTTCTGCTGGAGCAAGTAAACTACAAAATATCGGGATAAGGATAATTTGGATTTTGTTAAATCACTGCTAATCCCGTCCATTTCAACTTCCATACATTTAGCACTTAATTACTCCTCTACCGACCCGGGGAGAAACATTTTTAAGGTAATTTTCCCCACCCCCAGCTGGTCCGAGACCCACCCTGAAAGAAGCAGGGAGAACCTGGGCTTGTTTTTATTGGTACCACGCCTACGGCGCCGGGCTCCACCCTGCAGGGAATTCCCACGCCTGGTAATTGCCCGGCGTAGAATGCCGGCAAACATTCAACGAAGCTTGATTCCAGATCCCGTCAATACAGTGTAAATCTTCGCGGCTGTGCATTCGGGAGTCCTTCCCCCTCTGAAGGTTTTCTGTGCTAGTGCCTGTGACTCTCCTACAGTCCTGCCCGGCTGCATCTGCTCAGTGCTGAGAGCTACCAAGGCTTTTGCAGCTGCCTGAGACAGTGTGGCTTCCTTCTTTATTATTTCCCCCTGCCACATAGTGAATAACGGGGTTTCCTCTGATAAGACTAAACTGGTCTGGTCTGTGCCTTTGGCTCTTGTGGTCAGATGGGCAGTGACATCTTTCCATCTGTAGCTCAAACCTAACTGCGTTTCAAACACCGCAGATGATGGCAAAGCTCCCTGCAGATGATCTGAGATGAGTGGTCCAGAAGCAAAGGAGGCAGAAGATGGTTTTTGTGTGCTTTGTGTGCTTTGCATGCCTCTCGCAGCCTGCAGATCCCGCCCAGTGGTTGCCGTGGGCTGCCGGCGGTGGGGAAATGGCCACAGCCTCAGCTGGAATCTCAGCTACTGGCTCAGCAAGGAGAAGTAAAGGCATCAAAACCCCCTCCTGGTTTCCCTGTTCCCAGACTTCTCCTCCATTCAAAAGTACCGTGTTTAAGGACATTGTCACAGTCTGGGAACCCCCTTCTTGCACAGTTTCCTTCCTCTTTTCTCCTTCCTGAAACGCAGTGCCTTTGTCATGTCACGGCCACACTGCGCCCTCTGAGCTGCAGACAGAGAGCGCTCGCTGTGGCTCCTCCATTCATGATAGTCTCTGCAAACTCACCTCCCCGGGAGACCTTTCTGGTATGAGGAGGAGGGAGGAATCCTCCTTTTATCCTCCACCATTCCGTCAGGACAATAGACAGTGCCTCTGGGCACAGACAGCTTGTAAAACCCAAAAAATTGCAATTTTTTTTGGCCAAAATGTTCTTGATTTTAAGCAGATAAGGAGCAGGGGAAAACAAACTCAGCATGTAAATGGAGAAGAGGTGCTGTACAACCAGCACTTAACTGCATTTTTAACTTTAGTAGAAATATAATTTTCACAAAGAGGAAAATCCCTTTAAATCCCACAAAACCCCTCAAGCCTGCTTAGTCAGCTATAGGATCTGGAGAATTAGGGGCTATGAACACATCAGACATCAGACTAGAAGCCTTGGTTCTCCTGCCCCTGCTTTGAAGGACAGGGACCAGGCTTTACCATGGACTGTGCGAAGGAGCTCATTCTATCAAAGTGCATTTGCCACTCTTCTGGAGGGCAGGGGTTATTTGTTCACTGCTGAAGGGAAGCTGCTTTAGTCACAGTGCTGTCTGCCTTCCCTTAGAAATCCCCCCGAGGAGAAGCTGAGTAAGCTGAACCAGTGGATGCTGAGGCCATGGCAATACCTTCCTGCTAAAGCAGCTGTTGCCACATACAGCCAGTCAGAGG
This sequence comes from Turdus rufiventris, assembly GCA_013186435.1. Lineage (NCBI taxonomy): Eukaryota > Metazoa > Chordata > Aves > Passeriformes > Turdidae > Turdus > Turdus rufiventris. The sequence goes on along the minus strand of PYHW01010798.1, from coordinate 956 downwards.
ACAAAAAGGACAAAAAAGGCAAAACAATAACAACCAAAAATTAAGAAAGGAAGGGAGGGGAAATGTGCCCAGGGAAATGTTACGTTGCTAAGGTCTCTTGATGTGTTCAGCTGCAAGGCAAAGCTGGCTGAAAAAATGGGAAGAATGTGCCTTGTTTTCACATAAGGACTGCAGAACACCTGTCCTGTAGTTCCCGTGGGATTGGTTTTAATCCTTTTTTCCTATATAAACAATCTGACTTACAGATGTGTGTGTTTTCTGCCCAGGTCCTGCAGGCTCGTTGGAAACATCCTCAAGTGTTTCCTCCTCCAGGCAAATGAGTGGGAGAGATCCCAACTAATGCTTGGACTAGGGGAAGACAGCTCAGCTCGTGGACCAAACCTTCTGTTTCCGCAGTGCTTCAGAGCAGCAGAGTGCTACAGTGGGGTTAAGTGGGACTAGGATGGGGAGCACAGCTGATTGTCACCAACCTTCCCATCAGCATGTGGCCCTCTGAGGCTGCACACCCAGTGGAACTGAGGTCCAAACAGTGTTTTCCACTTGATTCACTATGAAACTGGAAGAGAGTAGCCTTAGGAAAGTTCATGTGAAGCAGAAAATGGCATAAGGCAATTTATGTGACTTAATGAGTGGTGAATGATTTTCCTCTCACCTGCCTGGAGACACCTCAGTGCAGTGGGATGGGAGTATCCTCCTCCTGGCCAGGCAGGTTGGTCCCAGCTTGGACTGAGAGTGGCAGAGGACACTGTCTGCCTGCACTGGGGAAGTGAGAAACTCTTTAATAAGAGCCATCAGGTGCACTGTGTTTTCTTTGGGCTGGGTGATTCCCCAGAAAACCACAGTCCAGGCCAAACGAGTGGCTTGGCGCCGGCTCTGGCACAGCTCCACTGCAGTAGTCTTCCATGGGAGCTGCAACAGCAGCTCCTGCAGCAGGCAGGCACATGCAAAGCAAAAAA
>PYHW01010797.1:543276-609576 GCA_013186435.1 Turdus rufiventris | reverse complement strand
TCCACAGTTTATGCAGAGAGTGGAGAAAAGAGAAAAGAAAGATGTGTATTGCAGGAGGGAGGGAGAACAGGGAGTAAAAGTAGTGCTAGTCTTTGCACCCGTGGTCTATAAGTTAACTCTGTTTTCATGATTCCTGAAAGCTTACATTCTGCAAAGTTTTTAATTTTATTTTTGATAACAGTGCCCACTGCAGCAAACCCAGTAAGTGAGAGAAAAAAATCAGTTGTGTACCATAATAAATGGATTTCTGCCAATGACAGGTCATGATACAGAAAAAAAATCTCTGATGACCCTCTTTCCTCTGCTCTCATTTATCTCTTACTGGTGACCACTGATAGATTTCTGCTGTATGATTTATTGCAGAAAAACACCACCTAGAAATGGGCTTTTGATAAAATTGTTCAAGGATTCCTGGACAATAAATCCTAATCTTTACATGCATGCTGCAAGATGTTTCACCTTTCTTATGCTATAAATAATATATGCCAAATGTGATAATAAATCCATACATCTAAGATCTATCTGTGTGGTTTAAGAAACAAAATTACAATATGTAAGCCTGATATTAATAGCTGCTATATAATGCCAGGAATATTGATGGCAATATTTGTTTATTTGTGATCCAAATTTCCAGTGTTGTGTTGTACTGAAATTTCATTGCTTTTATCAGCCTGGATGGTTATCTTCTGTAAGGAAATCTGTGATAAACACAACAGGCACTAGCTGGCTTGAATCAACAAAGATGCTTCTGTAGATCTGCCAAGAACCTCAGCTGAAATTTTCAAACATAGTCTATGCAAAGATCTCTCTTCATAATTAATCATCTACAGTGGGAAGTGTCTGATAGCATCTGTCACCTCCCTGTGACCCTACAACTGTTACAGTGGGGTTAAATGTGCACAAGCACAGCATTTAAAGCTCTTTACAAACTACAGGCTCAAGGTCAGGATCTGGCTTAATTTTACTCCACAGTAGGAATGAAGTATAACTTCTGTCTAGAGCAAATGTGCAGTGGAATTTGGTTTAAGCCTTAAGACTCACTTTAATTATTGAGTCCTATACAAGCTATAAAATACTGCAAGCATCTTTCCCAGAATAAGAGAGCAAGCCCTTACCAAGGGCTTGAAAACAGGATATGAAAACAGGCAAATCAACTCTTTGCAGTCAGAGCTGACCATCTGGATTTGGGAAAGAAGAAATTACATCAGAATAATAAGAATAATAATGATTGTAAGAGATAGAAGGCCAAAAATTATATGAGAAGAGTGAATGACAGAGAAAAAAAACTTAATGAAACAATTTTTTTTCTCTTAGTTTTTGTTTCTGTAGAGACAAAACCTTTTTTGTTGTTTTTAGAAGAAGGATGCAGCCAATTTTGACTGATTTTTTTTTTTAATTTGTGCATTGCAATACTTGATTGCTTTTTTTATTTCCTGCCTAAGGGAAATAAAATATCTGCCATACACCTGTGCAAAAGAGAGAATGTTACTGCAGTCTCTTCCAAACTCATAGAGGATTTTCTGTGAAAGAGGAATGCATTCTAAGCAGGAAAACTACAGGGCTAAATTGGCTGCTGAAACTTAAGCAATGGTTATGCTGAAATACTGAAGGGAAAAAGAGTGGGGAAATATGCAACAACAAAAAAAAGATCCTTTAATTGGAAGGGGCCAAGCCCACATAAACAGTGTGTTTGATTTCAGCTGTGTCCTCTGATCTATACTGAAGGTCAAAGAAGGAAATGCCACAGAAGTTATGATTACGTGAAATGAAGTGAGAAACAATGATTTGGCGTAATAAATACCTCCTGCAACTAGAGAATGTTCTGCTCACTGAAATTGTCTCCCAGGTGTCTGCCTGTCTCCAGGACACATGGATAATCCCAGGCTAAAATGACAGTGAGGCATGTTGTTTTCAGAAATACATGACTAATGTTGGTTTATATGAAAGAAAACTCACCTCACAGCTCTAAAATACAGCAAAATGTCTCCCTTCTTTTTTGCATGAGTCAAAACATCAACTTTCCACCTTCAATTCTAGGATTTTTCAGTCAGCCATAAAAACCTTTGTGATTTTCTTGATAAATTCCTCTGTCCTCTCAGATGCAAGACAGACTAAACTACTCCTGCACTTGAACCATGTCCTAAAGGGCACTTATTTCTCTACAGGCAACAACTCTGACAATTCTGAGAGGAAAATCTTCTGACAAAGCATTACAGGCCATCAACCCTTTGCTGTCATGCTACTGCATGTGCAGTTTATGAAACTATTGAGCTCAATTTATTGTTTTTACAAATAGACCCCAGATTCATTCTGGGTTCAGATCTGTTTCTCAGATCAGGTATTGTGCCCTCCCCCATGTCAGTGAGAAAAGCACATCCTTCACCAGTGTCCCCCAGCTTACCCAATTCATTTCTCTGCAGCAATTGTGGCTTGAAATATCTGCAAGTGTGTTTCCAGGGGTGTTAGCAGATCCCATATCCATATTGAAGCTGTGAGGCCATGTCCACTTCACCCTTCCCAGGGAGCTGAGCTCACCTTGATGCATTTTAATCTCCATGGATAATAGGGAGCTATTTACTCATGGGTGGTATAGACAGATTTGAACCTGCTCATAGTAATGCTGGTGACCTTGCAAGAGCATTAGAATTACTGTAGTCATTTTGTTCTCCTTTGGCCATTTGTACTGTTTATGTAGAAAAGCTTTATCAATATTCTTTAAAAAAATACGGATTGAAAATGTTTAGAAACCAACATAACCCAAAAGTTAAGTTGGAGCAAAACTGTGAAACAAACTCAGAGATTCCTGGGAAATGTCGGTTTTCCCTGAAAGTTGGGCAATTTGCTTTTGGAAAACTGAAAACTGGAATATGTGAAAATGGCCTAGTGTAAAAAAATGCATTAAAAAAATTTGTTTTGGTGGTGCTACTTTTTTGTTTGTTTTGGTTTGGTTTGGTTTTTTGTTTTTGTTTTTGTTTCTTTGTTTTCCTGAAAACTCATAAAGGTTTTATTGTTTTTTGGGGTTTTTTTTTAGAAATTCCAAAAATAATTTGTTGTGTATCTACTACTGTGCATGTTTTTAACACATTGTGTAACATAGTCATATATTATCATAAATTTTTGTAATGGAAATTTCATTAAGATTTTCAGCCAGATAAGATGACAAATTTATCAAAGAAAATGGTTTAAAACTTGAGTACTAAATATATCAATACAAAATTTATCCAAGGAATTTCTTCTGTTTCAGTGATCAGTTCCATTGACAGTTGCTAATAAATCAAACACTCACACAGGCATAAGCTCATCAGAAGTAAATACTACCTTGTATGGCCACTGTAATTTTTATTAAACTACACTGTGATTAATTTAATTAATAATTAAATCTGGAAAACATATCTTTCCTTCTCTTAGGCTACTACACTGATTTTATATAAAATAATTTTGGCTGAAAATTAGAGATTACCTTTCAAAAACAGTGGAATTAAACAGAATCAACTGTTTGAAAAATGACTTTGCTGCCCATTCTACAGGCAATAGTGGTGCAGGACAGGAGAAAAAAAAAAGCAGAAGAAAAGAAACGTCTCCTCTCAATGTCTGGTTCAAACCCTGGCTCAGGTACATGTGAGATAATTTATGGGAGCATAATGATCTGCACCAGGAATCTCAGGCTCAACCTGCCACATGACTGAGCTAGTTTCTATAAAGGACCTAGAAAGCTGGCGCCACAGCAAACGAAGAAAATGAGTTTAATCACTTTACAAGCTTTCTGCTTGTGATCTTTCTGGCTGTATCTGAATGAAATGTAGGAAGAAAATAGTCACAAAAAGGTATGCTGGATGCCTCAGTAGTTGATGATTGTTGAGACGTGGGAGGAAGGAGGGGAATTAGTATACCTAAGGGGATGTCAGGCAAGTGAAAACAAGGATGTTTTACAAGCAGTACACTGGGAATCTGGGGTTCACAATGAGAACGATGTGAAGGCAGCTAGATGTCTGTCCCCTAGAAAGGTTTAAGGGCCTGATAAATGGTTTAGTAGTGGAGCTTGTAGCTACCAAAGCAAGGTATTCACAGGACAAAAAATAATATCTACCTGGCTGCAGAAACAATATTTCTAAATAGACCCCAACCATACTGGAACTGTACCTATGGATCTACAAAGCAGCAATGTTTGAAAACACTTCCAGCAAGATCTGATTCAATGTTACGCAGCAAGAGTGCAGTTCTGTGCTCCAAAACAGCTTTACAGATATAATCATGCAATGATTCATATCAGGTCAAGGTGAATCAGAATGGTGAGAAATATTAGAGTTAGAAGGGAGCTATAAAGACAAAGAACATCATTTTGGAAAGGAATTCAATATATTAATTTGGATTTTTTTTTATTATGGTTTTGAAAAAAAAGCCATCATTTCAGAAAGGTATTTGAAGTAGACATAAACAGAAAAATAATTAGAGTCTTCTTTTTCTTTCTCCTACAGAGCTTAAAATTTAGAGAACAAATCTTTTATAACAACCAATGTGTGTTGTGTGTACCTTAATGAGTGGAAACATTACATCAACCTGATTTTATTTTTTAACTTCTTGACACTGCACTCCTTAGCCTCCTAGGACAAACATGTGCTCTCAGACAGTAATTAATGTTAAAGCATTCAGAACCCAGAAATGGCTTTCCAAGAGCTTGCAAACTGGAAGATTCCTCATCACCTAACAAGCCCAAGAAGTTTGTATCAGATTCAAGGCCAGTAATGACTAACAAAAGGCAAGACTTCATTCTTCCCAGAATGATTAGAAAGGTTGCCTTCACCATTTTTCCTGTTCATTGCTACTTTTTTCAAGTGGCAAAAATATTTTGTCAAAGCAAATGCTAGAAAAACATTTTAAATAAAAATAAATAAGAATTAAAAAGGACAGAAACGCTGCTCAATTGCAACTCATTGTCATGAGGTGACACTTGTCACCTAACAGGGATTTTTTGTCAACATCCACAGAAGAACAGATTGCTTCATTGCTTCTGACAGTGCCCTACACTGCATTGCATTGGCATTGATGGACACACTAGGACAGAGAGGAAACAGAGAGGCAGAACTAGATGTCTCAATAAGACTTTCTGACATCTTTTGTGGTGGAAATACCTCAGTGATAGCAGCGTCATGAAGAACATCTAGTGCTACTGGCTATATTCACAAAAGCATTTACACTAAAGTCAACAGGCTGAATTTATGGCTGGGATAACCCCATGACAGTCAGCACAAGTAGGAACTAAAATTACCGAGTAAATATCTCAGAGCCAAGACCTAGATTTCTAGGTATAGTATGGAGAAAAAATCTAACATTTGCCAGTGGTTTTACTGAGACTTTGGATGTAATTTCTTTCATTTCTTTATATAGTTGTGTATATAAATCTACCATACATATCATTCAGCACAGCTTCTGAGGATCATTTGTATCCTATACACTACTAGGCCAGGGTATCCTATCCCACTTGGAACACAATGCTTTGGTAGACTCAGGCATCCCTGGGAGCTCAGCCAAGGGCTTATTTTTCTAAGAGCTCAGCCAAGGAGGCAGTTTGTTGCCAAAGAAGGCATCAGCAGAAAAGGTGCCTGTCCTGAGGGGTCTGCAATGACTGTGGTCTGAATAGCCAAACAGACTCATGGGGTCTCTTCCTTCTAGCACAGGCCCTTGCACCTGACTCTCAAGCTCACTTGGCATTTGATTATTTCAAATCCTGGTGGACGAGGTCATGCCAGGTCCAGATTTCTGTCATCAGCTTTCAAATCAATGTTTGTCTTCTAGACTCAATGATTAAAAAACTGTCTAAAAAGTGTCCTGAGGGAGTGGTGGGAACAGTGAGGGAGAGCAATCCAGAAGAGAGAAGATGAGCCAAACCCTGAGTAGACAGCAGTTCTCTCATTGGTCTTTGATACTCTGGAGATTTAAGTAGACCTTACCCTATTCTTTTTTCCCAGTATTTTATCACCAGAACTCCTCCGAGTTACTGTTAACATACATACATACCACAAAGCTGCAAGTCTTAGAAACTCAAGTATACTGAAATGTATCTGGATTTTGGAATGCAAGATGAGCACATTTGTGAAAAATTTTAAAGTAATTTCAATTGATGAAAAGAGCAAATTGAATAAATAACAGTGAAGTTTTATTGTTGTATTTGAAAGATTTCTATGGGATATTATTATGAATATTTGACCAGGCTTGAACATATACTTAAGAGCTCCTACTTACATAACAAGAATTAAAAAGAAATCAGTCACAAGGAATATTACTTTATGTTCCTGCCAGGATTGAGAAAGATTAAATTACCACAGTCTCGAATCTATAATCCAAAGGTTGTAATGAAAGAAAGAAAGAAAGAAAGAAAGAAAGAAAGAAAGAAAGAAAGAAAGAAAGAAAGAAAGAAAGAAAGAAAGAAAGAAAGAAAGAAAGAAAGAAAGAAAGAAAGAAAGAAAGAAAGAAAGAAAGAAAGAAAGAAAGAAAGAAAGAAAGAAAGAAAATAATTTTTTCTGTGCTCAGGTTATACAGAAGGGAGTTAGAAGGGAGTTTATCCCTGAGTACCTTAATAACCTCCCATATCTCCATCCCTTTTAATGCTGCCTCTTTTCTCAATAGCTCTGTAGCTTCTCACTTCCTTTTTCTCCACATCTGTCTTCCAATTTTATGCAGTTTATGACAGATGTGCAGAGCTGACCAAATCAGAATTCCTATCATCCTCTGTCACCACTTTTAGATCATGCTCAAGAATGTTTCCTGTTACACCCAGATCCTAATTCTTAAGTCGCTGGTCTTACACATCCCTGCCTCTCCTGAACTACATGGCAAGTCCTTTCTTTAATCTCTGAATTATATCTTGAAAATGGTAAAGGTTTTCCCTTTTCTGAAAAATCCCCTAACGAATTATGGAGCAAATGGAACAAAAGCCCATTCTGTGCCATGGAACACAAGGACACTACTTGTGATAGACAGTCCCTCTCCCCAGATGCTGAGAGAATATTCTGTGGAGGTCTCATTGTGGGATTGTTTCGTACAGCTCCATGGACAGCAGCTCTTGGCTGATGCCGGACTCAGGATGAGGCAAGGTGGATTAGCTTTGGGTTACAGACATTTTGTGCTCTGACCTCACATCTGCTGTCATGTGGGAAAACAACAAACTCTGCCTTTCAAAACTCACAAGTGTCAACATCTTCCTTTTGCTGTCAGAAAAGCATGGGAAAAGAAAAAAGACACAGCAATCCACTACGTGGCATATATAAAATATCTTGCTAATGGTCTGGCTCTTGCTGTCAGCATCTGCGTTAAGAATAAAGATTTTTGTTTTTCCAAGGTTCACAGTGAGGGTAAGATTCTGCCTGATAGCAGCAATCTGATAGGTCCTCAGTCCATCCTCAAGGTGTGTATTTGTATACAGCTCTATATGCAGCCTGGCAAGAAAATCTGTAAAAAAATGTATATCTGTGCAGGATACCAGTAAATTGCTTAAACAGGAGGTACATTTTTTTAAATATGATACCATTATGCTATTAGCTTTGTTATGAAAATTAGGATTTGTAGCATTTTTTCAGATCATGAGTGACTTTTTCACCTCTGATCTGTAGTGTAGTTCAGTGATTCAGTCTAAGCACACAAAAAGGTAACTAAAAATACAGCAAGGCTTGACTAATAATCGATTTTCAGACTTCTAAGAGCTGTCATGACTTGTCAGTCTTAGAAGAGAAGGTAAAAATTAGTTTTCCACCACTAAACAGAGTCACAAATAGCATTGGTTTCCTTGGAGACTTAGCAGCAGTTCTCAAAACACTGTACTTGTGAGAAAGGAGTGACTTGTAAAGATACATTCCCTGTTCAAACTTTAATTAATCTCTTCTCTTAATAATGTACACCCACATCAGCTCTGTGTATTTACTTTATTATACCCTCCTCTCAAGTATTCTTTCATGGTGTGTATATATAATATATAGTGCAAATACGTTACTTGCAAAGATTTTTTTCTTCATTGCTTATCATGTGCAAAAATCATAATCCTACAGAAAAATATTTATGCTTTTTCATATGATACATATTTTCATGAATTGTCTACAGTAATAAAGGTAGCTATCAGTTCAGCAGTTTTAAGATTCCTGATGTAAAAATAATGTTGCAATTGAAAAGAGCACTATGGCCTCCTAAGTAAACTTCATGAGAATAAAACCTTGAATTCTCCAATGAGGACAGAGATGACAAAAAGGCAACACAAACTGACAGCAGGAAAGTTCTGTCTCATCCTTACTCAAGGTGAACTGGTTGCAGGCTGGTAAGCCAGACATGAGTTTTTGTCATTTTTGTCAGGGTGTGAATGCTGTCTTGCCCTCAAACACTGTTCTGCCTCCTGCTCCACATGGTATCAGGGAGTTTGATTATGTCATCTACCACCATTTCACAGTACTTTCACCTGCTTTCAGTACCAGATAGTACCAGAGTAGGAAGCCACAACATAAGTGATTCCACAGTTTCTAAAGAGAATGTTTATATTTGTTGTTAAAAAGTGTTTAGGTGTGTCAATGTTTATGTCTACCCATAGTTGTTTGTTTTCTATACATGAGAAAAGCATAGCATTATCTATGGTGAACATATTCATGGTTTAAAAGTGAACAGTGTGATGCAAGAAATATTTCAATTGCTATGCCTAATTATAACTGAAAAAGTAACCTCAGCAAATCTTCAACAACTTACAGTAATTTCATGACTATAAGGCGCACCCTTTTGACTAAAATTTTGGCCCGAAACCAGAAGTGCGCCTTATAGTCTGGTGCGTCTTATATAATGGACAAAGTTCGGAAATTTTCCACCCTGGAAGTGTGAGCTGCGAGCTGCGGGGGGAGCTGGCAGGGCCACGGCTGCCAGGTGGAGGTGGGGCCTTGGCCAGCAACTGCACGGGGGGAGCTGGGGCGGATCCTCGCTGCAAAAAAAAAAAAAAATGCGCCCTATAGTTCTGTGTGCCTTATATAATGTACAAAGTTGCGAAATTTGCCGACTCCCAGAGGTGCGCCTTATAGTCCGGTGCGCCTTATGGCCGTGAAATTACTGTAAATTAAATACAAGTAAGAAATGCAAATAAGAAATTTCTACTTGGTAATAAATTGCTTTCTTGACATCACAACTGAAATTACTCATTTTCCATATAATGTGCATCAGAAATTTTTCAGAATGCCAAAAAAGAGTTTTTGAACAAGGTGGCATAATTAAATGGAGTGCTGATTAAAGTTTCATGAACACAACACTAATCACTTAAAAGTTCTGATATTTCAGCTTTGGAATTAAACATTTAGAAGTCTCTATATACTCGAAGAAAATATTTCATACACAAAAGACAAGATCATCTAATGAATAGCCTCGAAAGGAGAAAACAGACCTTGATATTAGCGGGAATTGAGCCCTTCTTGTATGACAATTAAACAGCATACAACATAATACCCTTAATTTGGTCTGCTGTGGTTCTCACAGTCTAGGAGTTCATTTGACATTTATATTGTGTACAAATAATTTCAGGCTTAGACTTTTAATACTATATGAGAGAATCTGCATTCATTCCATAAGAAATCTTGGTCTGAGTCATCAGCAGATATCACATCCATTCAAATATTTCATGAAGATTTCATCTATGTTATCTCTCATCTTTTTAGACTGTTGTATTTCTGCTTAAGTATACAGCACATGTATTAACACAATTGTGTTTTGTGTCTGTACGTGCACTTTCTCTTTCCAGCCCCTTCAGCTTTGCCTGCTGCCCTTCCCATAACTTACTGCACGCAAGGCACAAGATTCTAAATACAACCCTTGCTTACTGGTTGGTTTGAAATCTGTCTGATCCTGTCATGATATTTGTCTCTGATGCTCATCAAACCTATATCTAAGCCTTCAGAATGCTGACTTCCTTCTAATTCCAGTATGGACCACAGTGGGCCTGAACAGGAATGTCCAATCTAGGTTGCCATGAATTTGCAAGTATTGTTCACATTCAAATCACTAGAGCTGAACCTGATCCAACAGTTTCTTTTAAGGGGCAGATCCTAAACAAAACCATTCATTCTGCTTTTCAGGACTTGTCCTAATGAAGCCAGTTTTCGCCAGCTCAGCTCCCAGATGGTCAAAGATTATCCTCTTAGATGATAACCCACTTCACTGTTTCCCTTTGTTGACTTTCCAGGAGTAAGACCTGCTCCTCTATGCTTCATTTCTTTCACTTACACAAAATGTAACTCTGAATAAAAGATGTCACCTCTGCCCTAAATATTTATTATCTGTTATACTTAGGTGTAAAATTCTTGTCCTAAATCAAGTGGTTTCAGTAACTCATAGAACAGGCACCTCTTGAATTGCCTCACACAGAAGCCGTGTAAGTGTCTTTTGAAGTGAGTGATGGCTATGGATGCACAAAGCCCTGAAGTGTTACACATGTAGAGAAGGTGGAAGGTGGCTCCAGCTGGGAATAAAGCTGCCTCCTGCCACAGTGAGCAGAATATCTCATGTTGACCAGAGAAGCACTGAAATATCATTGTGCCTGTAGTTTCTGAAGCCCTCATGGGTCATAACTTTCCATAGCATTTCAGTACACCCTGTTTTACTTTTTTTTTTTTTTGTACCACTTCTGCTCTCTAAGATACATGTATAAATACAGAAGGGTTTACTTTGCCGTACTTTGGGCATGCAGCTCTCATAATGGGACTTACACAGACATTTCAATAGCTAAATATATTCTTGTGTTTTATTCATTCAAGGAGTCGTTGATTCAGTGGTACATTTCTACCTTGATAGCCTGTAATTATAATAATCTTTAGCAAAAATAAGTGAGGTGTTTTAAAATACTTCATATTTGGGAATCTAACATTTTTGTATTTTATTTTAATCTTAGACCTGCTACTTCTAAGGACCCTCTTTGGGGTGTAACATAATTTCCTGAACTTCAAGTCAAAATTTCCATGCTGTTTAGACTATCATTTATATTTGTGTACACAAATAGAGTTCTTAAATTTTTTATTTTATATTCTTTACATCATAAATGCATGGAGGACCTTTAATTATAGAAAACATAATTGGATAGATTTGTGTGTTTCCTGTCTGTTCCCACTAATTTGCTGTGGGGTTGACAAGTCAGTGAAAAGGTAATTTTTCCCTTTCAGTTTTTGAATTTCTACTGARCTGAATATTTATGGAGTCAGTATTTCACTCCTGAGTACTTCATGTAAAAGTTTACTTCAAACTTTGGTCTGAAGCTCATTATGTTTAATCTAAATGTATTGGCTGGCATTACACTGGTTAATACACCAAACATTTCTGAAGTGGTCTCAGTGGGAATGTTACAGGAGTTATGTTCCCTCTTTATGGAAATGTGGAGAATAAAGGGAAAAGGGAAGCAGATGGAGGGATTGGTAAATCAAGATCTAAGGTTTCAACGTTTACATTATTCTCTGCAGATAATAGGTGAATAGCAAAATCATAGGTCTCCATGTTGATTTTTTTTCTGGGAGATGAACTATTGTCTACTTATTCACAGCAGACAGTGGTTGTGATTTGAAAGATACAGATCATTCCCATTAACTGCTAAGTTTTAAACTGCCTAACCTTTACTAAATACTCTTGTGGTGTCTTTATAAGTCTGTGTGATGGAAAAAATAGTCACATATTCCTGCCTATTTTGCCACAATACAATTTTTTTTTCCTAATTCCGAGTGTTTTATACCAGTTACATTTATAGCACCTCAAAAACACAGGTTCCTAATTGCATTACAGAGACAGAGGGCAAAAAAAGTTACAAGAGTAGACAACCATTTGCTCCCCTTGTTCTGTTCTTTATACTAGCATTCCTCTTTTTCTGACATAATAAGAAAACCCTTACAATTTAGAAAGCAGTTGCAGAACAGGTGTGCATTCATGGCCTTTTATTCTGCACAAGCACAAGTTAGAAACTGGCTGTAAAACCAGACACAGAACAGAATTCATACTTTAACCGTGATTAAGACTGAAATCCAAGCATCTCAGTTTGTGTTGCTTGAAACAATGAGAAATAGAGGAAAAGATGGAATAGCATTAGAGTAATTTTCATTCCAGAAGACTTCTACAGCTGAACATCATTTAAGAAATAAGTTTTGAGAAATCTTTCAGGTTTCAAGAGAGATCATATTACTTGAAGCTTTTTATTTGATGGGGAAGAGAACATGGAGATCTGTCCTGTTACTCTGAAGTGAGAATATAAGGTGCTTGAGTGCAAATTGGGATAAATTTTAATTTACTGTTAAGGTAAAAGGGACCTGGATACATTGCAGCACAGGTTTATTATACGTACATTGTACTAGAATAACCTCTCAACTATGCAGGCTCTCACCTTCCCAGCGAAGGATATGTTCTCTGCATATTTCATGATTTTGTTAAGAGGAGGGGAAAGCTGGGAGGATATTAACAGTGAGCTCCTCCACATCAGTTCATACTCTTAGGATGGGGATCATGGGACAGAATCTTTTTGAAATTCTCTTTTGGAACACTGACACAAAGAGTGCTGATGGAGTTGGTTAGGTTATTTTACATAGTAAAATACAAAGATGGCTAATGCAGAAACCATGCAGAAAGCTAGGCTGAATAAACAGGCCAAATTCAATGATGTAGCCTATTAAAGAAAGATGTTGCTGTGCAGGTGGCAACCACTGTTTAAGAGGAGGACATGGCATTTTCAGGAAAGCCAAGAATCACCAAGTGTAATACAGATACAATCACAGGATGAGCCAGCCAAGACACTTCCATGAGGGCAGACAAGTATTACAATCATTTGTTAAGTTGCAGTTGAGATCTCATTTGGTGTACTGGGTGTGGCAGCTTGTAGGGAATGGATCGAGCCAAAAACTTGCATGTGAACTCTTACTTACCCCAACACAGCAAAATATCTTTTGAGAATTCTACAGACTGGTTACCTGTCCACACAGAGGGTTAGTGGTTTCCTGGACATGTATACTCACACATCCAAATGCATCCATAAACAAGGAAAGGACACTTCACATTCACAAAGGCTTATCTCAAAACTAAAGGAATTAAGCATCTGTACAATTGTGATGCCTTTAAAAATAATTTTGTCCTTTAGAGTCTGAATAAATTTGGGGAAAAAAAAAAGGGCTGTAATTCCCAGGATGCCATTAATAGACTTGTAACACTCACAGAGCGGGGGAAAAATTAGGAAATTACCTAACCTACTCCACTACCTGGGAAATCCATTTAAACCAAACTGTTTCTAAATAGACTTTATTGATAGAGATTCCAGCATTTTTCTCAGAGAATTAATACACAATTTAATACATCTAACTAATGTACTCTGATTTCTACCTTGGGGTTTAAAAGACTCTTCTCCTTAGTTTTTATATCCAACCAGTCAGTGAAATACTTGAATATTTTAGTGTTGCAAGGTTTCTTCTGTCCAGGTCTGTATTTACACATACTATAAAAGCACCTTAAGACACTTCAATAAACTTAATATAAAGTGTCACTTTGCACAACTCATACATGCAAATAAAGAGAAGTGATTTATATTAGAGTTTCTGCATAGCATGACTTGGCTAATTAAAGTACACATTTTCTTATTACATTTTATGCACTCCATTACTGTAATGCAGGAAGCATCAAGCAGTGAGAGCAAATGAGCCTGGGGAGAAGTATATGACACATTTGAATCCTTTGTATAAGTGCTGTGGTATTTTGGCTAATAGAAGACAACACATTGCTCTGAAACAAGTCTAAGAGAGAGAGATCCAATACTTAAAATATGTTGATGGGCACCTAATGCCTTTGAATTGCAAGGATTGTGTTATGAAAGCACGTCCACTGGTAGTGTGCATGTTCATGAAAGCATGTCCAAACCTATTTTATGCAAATAGAAAAATTTTACAGCAATAATACAGCACATGTTTGCACTTATCAAATATTACCCAAATTATGTAATGGTTGGAAATCCTTACTTTAAGCTCTACCATCGCAGTCTATATGTTAAAGCATATAGATTTTTTTTTTTAAAGAATACAGCTCATTAACAACATCGTCTTTTAATGAAGTATGAGTTTTATTATTATTTCATTGACATAAAGAGGAAAAAATGAAATATTCTAAAACGTTGATTTTCAGATGAATCATTCTTATTTATGTTTTACCGGCTTCAAAACTGTCACCTGACACTAAGGGGACAAAGACATCCCTGTAAATTTCAACATACTATATTAAGATAAATATACCCTTGATAGATTTCAGGTATTTCATTCTTCAAATGATGAATGAATATATTCGATTGTTTATTCAAGTCATTGGTGGTCTGAAATGTGCAACACCTTTCAACTTTTTCAACTGTGTATTATATGGGTTCTTCCTTAGGATTTCTAAAAATTATTGTTTAATATTTAGAGGTTTTTTTCAGTAACTCAGAAATATTTAGCACTGCTAATCTGAAAATAAATTATCTCACAGAATCTTGAAATATTCAAGTGGAAAATAAAGGCTAAAATTCCTTTAAGTTACCCAAAAGTGAAATAAACAGTCTAAGGATCATTGCAGCTTGTGCCAAGTTCATTTAAGAGAACTTCAGGTTACTGCAGCTTTCATGCTCATCCAAATGATAACAGGACACTCAGATTATATGAAATATTCATGTGCTATGCCAAAACACAGTGACCAAATGTAGTGGTAATTTCTTTTAACATATAGATTTTAAAAGGACAAAGTAAATAGATTATAAATGAGAGGTAGAAAGAATGGTTAGGACAAGATGAGAGCACATTTAATTGGAGGTTCTTAATAATCTATTGCCTTAAAAAATATGTAGCAGTGGTACTTATTAATCTCTTGGGTTCCATCCCCAGCCATGGCATTAGGCACGTTCTGTGTGTCCATCCCATACAGCTAGAGCAGCATACAAAAATATTGCACAGCTGTTTCTTTGCTGACAATGCTTAATGGAAACAGAAAATGATGAATATTTTGCCATCTATTTTGGTTTGTTTCGATTCTGGCTATATCAGTCTGAACTTATCCAGATATGCATGGTTCCCACCCTCTCAGAGAAATTAGGTGATCGTCTTAAAATGCAATATTTTTTTATTTTATTATTTTTTTAAAGAGGGAAGTGTTAAGAGTAACTAAGCACCTCAAATTCCTCAAGTGGATCAAACACTCTTGTTCAAGAGTACAGAACAAATGATCCTTATGAAGACTTTGACATTGTTTGCCACCAGGAAGGGATTGACTACCTGAATCAAGGGACTGACTACCCGAATCAAGGGATTGACTACCCGAATCAAGGCCAGGTATATGAAATGTACTGTGCCAGCCGTCACTGTGGCTTGGGCATGAGAGATCCTAAAATCTTAAAACAGCTCTGGTTCATTCATCAGCAATAAAAATTTTACTTAAATGTGTATTTAGTCGACCTAGGTGAAACGTTTTCCTCTTAAGCTATGTTTCTAGGTAGGAAAAACCCTCATTCTTTAAGTAGACCTTTCCTATCAAGCCCACATGATTAATGAAAGCCATGAACACTCCATAGAAAATAAAAACATCAATATTAAAATGCATCCTACACATTGTGAGCCAAAAGGGTAGGTTTTTAGCACATGAAAATTTACAGGAAGTTTTCATTGCTGGTTTGTACACGGCGGTAAAAATCTCTGCCATCTGATTACTAATAAACAAAAAGGATCAAAATCCAGTATCTCATTCAAGGGCATTCCAAAAAATGCCCAATGCATCATCCACATCCCCTCCAAAAATATGCTCCCCTTTTTTAAATGGTGGTATTGCATTTAACCAGCTTTGCCAGTTTTGCATACCATCAAAATAAGGATTATGAAATCTTATTTAAAATAACTGCAGGAAGAAGGAAATAAACTACGATAATTTAATCTTCTTTCCTAAATGTTAACAGCAGTATAAAAATGGATGCTCTCATCCTTGTAATCAGTTGCATGGTGCACAAGGGCAGCAGTCTCTGGTGCCTCATCTGTGAACTAATCTTTCATTTCATAGCAGATCTTTCCATATCAAACAACACAAATGACTTAATTTGCATGACAGGATTTGTAACGGGGCAAATCTAGTGTCAAAGTCGATTAAAGATTACACCGGAGAACTATCATAATCAGTACTCTAATGAGCCTAAATAGTACATGTAAAGTCTCCCCTTTTTGCCATTCCAGTCATGTATAAAAGGGAATGTGTTTCTTTTCATCGGTGAGCCAGTCCTTTGGTTTGCACATTACACCCTACGTTGAGCTAAAGTCATGTCAGTCTGGTTTCAGAGGGAGAGAAAGGGAAATAATAAAGCAAACATCACTTCACAAATGACATTGCTTGGTATAAGCCAACGTTTGAAGCCCTTAATTCTTCTAATCTGCAAAATAGTCAATGCTAATGGGTTTTTGCCTTTGTGAAAGCTGATGCATAGAAAGAAAAACTTTAATGAGCTGCCTGGGTTGTATGCTTACAGATACCTGTCAAATGTCTGTCATCTTAGCTATCGTTGAGGCATTATAAAGAAAGTAAGAAGGAAGGAACGACAGTATTTGTACAAGCATTTTCATGCTAAAATGGCACAATTTTCTTCCTGTCATAATTTCATTGTATCTGAAAGTCAGAAAAGCTTAACCCTTTCAATAGCACATCCTGCAGAGCATATCAGACATAATGTTTGAACTGGCAGCTTTAGAAATGGCATCATAGTTTTGTAAACAGCATCCTCAATTTTTTTTCACAAAACTGATTTATCTGTATCTTAAAAAAATGTGTCAACAAATTATTGGAATCAGTTGCTGCACTTTGAGGAGATTAAGAGTTTACCAAATGTACCAAGCCCATAGTGTGAGAGTCTGTCATCACAATAAATCCCTCCTGAGTTCTTAATTTCATACCCCTTTCATCTCTGTGCTGACAATATGAATAGCCAAGAGGTCAACAAACTCCCTTATTCTTACATTCTTCATTATTAAAACAGGAATTTGAATGCAACTTACTAGAAACACACCAGCTAACTCTGCTGTTCTAAGTTGTATCTATGTCAAGCCGGTATTGCTTTTGTATGTTTATGCTTAGTGTGAGAAATTGTCTGTGAACTGAAACCGTGCATTCAGAAGTCTTAGCCCAAGTGAGCCTATTTGCCTATTTTTCTTTCCAAATGTATCATCCATCCTCACTGTTTTCAAAAAATTCAGGCATCCAGAGCATGGACATTTCACTGCAGACCTATGTTTCCACCAGTTCAAGTGAACCTTTGGTGTGAAGATGAGCACATTCTCTAAATGTAGATATTGACATTTGGGAGTCAGGACTAAAAAAGTCCTCAGGCACATGGTGAAATCTGCTCATGCACAAAGCTGTTTGTAGACTCGGGGCCTTCATTTAGGCAGAGGACACATAGAATGTGCAGAGAAGGGGTTTTGTGTTCGAGGGACACCTGCCAAGCCCAGCAGAAAGCATGACTAAGGGTTGTGGTGGCAGGTGCTCTGCTCTGCTGCCTGCCTCTGGGGAAGTCACTTGCACTCAGTGTTTCAGTACCCACAATGTAAAGCAGAATAAATGTTCTGAGCGCTCTCTCACGAGTGTTTGGAAGCCTCATTTATTCCTGCCTGCAAGTCATTTTGGTGATATTTTTGCTTATTCTATCAAGCTGTCAGTGTCGGTACTTCAGGGAGGCATTTCTGTTATTGTTCTGTTATGTCTCTGTTGTTGTTTTTACCTGTACTTGTCAATCCTCATTCTGGGGTCTCCAATACTGTGTCAAGGTGTACTAAGGCATGACACACTTCAGTGCATCTTAAATATTCTTTAAAGCCCTCAGGCTCTGGCTCATACGCTTCCATTGAGCCATCACAATCCAAATAAAAGAACTTTAATGAGTGTATTGCATCTGTATTGCTTACAAAGGACTCACTGGGAGCTCACTGACAGTATCTTTCATGCTTCTCTTGCAGGTGAGGATTTCAATGGAATGGTGTTTTTCCCTTGCTCTCTCTTTTTTTTTCTTCAAACAAACTCACATAGGAAAAAAAAAAACAACCAACCATAAGGCAAAATGATTTACGTGGCTTAAAAAGTTTAAGATTAAACAAACAAAACTAAGGAATGATAATTACAGCTGAACTTTTTCACCCGAACTGCACCGGGTAAAACATGTGCTGATGTCTCCCAAGACCTGTGTATCTCCTCTAGAAACATAATGGAAGCAGCTAATCAGTAGATTTAGAGCAAAAGAGCTGCATTGATAGCAAACTTGCTATTCTTTTACTTAAGCTATAGTTTACAAGTACAACATACCTAGCAACTCCCAATATTTAATGTAATTGAGTGAAAGAAATTCCCATACCAAAAGAGCAGAAAGAAAAAAAAAATAGAAAGGTTTCTGCCATAGTAGGTGAAATTATCATCGAATTTATCAATCTAGTATGTTTTGAAACTTTTCAGTATGGAGAGGAATCCTCTGTCAGAAGGGAAATACAGCTCCCTCTAAGGTCCCTTTAAAACCACAGCATCCTGCCGAACTATCCCAAAGCGAGGAGGGGCAGGGTGACAGAAAGGTCCTAGTGTTTTCCCAGGGGTGGTTGTTTCAGCCCATCAAGGCATTTCCTCCCAACTTTTTTGAGAGTTGGAGTTTCTTCTCCTGGTGTGTGGCGGGCAGCAGAGCAGCCCAGTCCCAGAGCAGGCCTGACCTTCCAGCACATCCCCTGCCAGCCCTCTGAGGAGGGCTCCTTCCAACGCCAGCTGCGGTGGTGTGGCAAACACACCTACACGGAGGGGAAACGTACTTATTAATCACTCTCCATTTAAACTCGAGCGTGCTGGACGCGGTGTGGTTGCTCCTGACTGGAGCGCTGGGCTGTGCAAGCAGCACCATCCGGAGAGCCGGACTCTGAGGGGTTAGAGTACAAACGTAAATAACATACATTAGCCGTGCATGTTTAGCTCGGACTTGGATTTCATCCACTTTCAGATATGAATTATTCATCCCCCATCTCCCTCCAATTGTTCTTTTAATTCATATCGCAGTTGTTAAAAGGTTAGAAGCCACGTTACTGAATAATCCTTTACTGTTTCCCCGTGGCAATTTGCGCCCAATTTTTGCAGATTTCAAGGCTCGGCTGTCCCCGGCGCAGAGTTCATTTTTATTGCAATTCCCGGCTAGCCTTTTCCCCCCGAACACTACCTCCGTGACCTAGCTGCTGTACCTCTGATCCCATGCACCCCAGAAGCTGTCACAAGTCTCCCTCCTTCCCAGGAGTTGAACACACAATAGAGAATAGGCCCTGGCTGTGAGGTTCAGCAGCCATTAACCCCTACCAGCTGTTCCTGCAGGGAGCCTTCTGTGGCTGAATGTCCTTTCTCTGCGGAGGCCCTCATTTCCACTAATCTAACTATTGTTGGGTAGGAATGCTGACAGGAGAAAAGAAATTTTTCTTGTGTCCATGCAAGTGTGTGTATCCATGTGTAAGTGAAGGAAGAGTGAAGGCTAATTTCTATAGTAGGCATGAATGGAAGGATTGGGAAAAAAAACTAGTTAAAATGTGTTTACTTGCTTAAAAGGCTCAGTCAATTTAAATAATTTCAGTAGTATGCTCTATTTTGGGGGGATGGGAAGAAGGAGGAAGCAAGTTGCTATTATCATTTTATGCAAAAGCCGTTGAGAGATTCCCCTGCATTTTCTAAATACTTCTTAAAATGTGAAAAGAAATAGGACAAATGTACGAATACCAGCTGCACATGAACAGAAATGCATAGCCACAAAATCTAATATTTTTAAAACCATGGATGGGAGAGTTCAGACATTTTCCTTTATTTCACATTGATTATCCATTTTCAGTAGATTGATGATCCAGACCATCTTGACATACGCAAAATATTTATCAGGTTTTATTAGAAAATTCAAGATTTGTACTAATACTCTCAAAAAGGAAAAATAAGCAATTAAGAAGAAAAAAACCCATTTTTAAAAAATTATCAACATTTTCAGATAAACAAACTGAGGTCCTCACAATGTCATCTCTCATAATGACATCATCATTAATCAGAATTTAAACTTGCACTTTAAAATATTTTTATATAATGCTAGTAGACATAACATCCTAAATCATAAATTGGTGTTAAAGTTGCTTTTCTTTTTGAACCACACAGGTGAATGAAATCACAAAAATGCAACTAGCAAGAAAGAAAACTATTGTATTTACTAGGGAACCACATGCCATTTTAAGTTTCAATTAATTCATCTTTTTCTCTAAAAGGATTGATAAGAGAAACTGTTTTGAAATGTAGTGCTCCATTTTATCACCTGATAAAGTTCAGCAAAATACAACAGTTGGTCTAGTTCAAATCAAATTAGAAATAATTCATGTAGAAATTTATTTTCTGGGCAATTAGACTGTATCGTAGCAGGGCAAATGTCTGATATAATAAAGCTCTACTTTGCATCTGTTCCTGTGTCTAGACGGCTGCAATTACTAGTCCCTACAACAGCAGCAGCAAGAAAAGCACTGCTTACAGGTTATAGCTATTAAAATGGAACATTTTCTTTCTTTGCCCCCCTTTATTACCTAAATCATTTGATTGTTATAAAATTTAATTTAATTTAATGAAGTTGCACTTTCCTCATCTTCAATATCAACACAAACACAAATAAACAAACAGCAGAGAATTCAGCTCATTGTTTCTCCCCAACATTAGCTGCCATGCACGGATACTGGTCTCATTCAAGTTAAGTATGTGCAAATAATGCTTGCTCAGAACCCAAATGGCTGAAATGGCTCTGTCGGTTAAGAGAGGACCCAAAGCCCAACGACTGTCAGTTTGGCACCCTTCAAAGGCACTATAAAAACCCCACACAGCATAGTAGACAAAGCATATCCTTAATTACTGCACTTGGCAAGAAAAAAGATCAGTGCCAAAGAGGGTACATTTGTAGTTAGATAGGTAAGTTTGTACCCCTAATAGAAGGAAAACCATAGGTTAGACAAATACAGACTGAAGGCCATGCACAACCCTGCATCTACAGGTTGAGCCCCCACTGACATCTCATGGCTCTGACATCCCTGCTCCTTTGCTGGGGGAGATGACAGCAATGAGCAGGGTGTGCTGCATCAGCTGCACTTCAGGCATTGTAAATCAACTAACATGGGGTTGGACAAAATCATATGTAGAAGCAATGGGTTCAGCCCTTGAGGTCACATGGAAATACTGCTTCTTTACTATTTTGGCTTACTGAGTACACTGAAGGATTATTTCAGCAGGATTTCCGAAACTGCAGTTTTACACAGTTCATGGGCATAAACAGTAGTTTCTGGTGTTAATGAAACTGCTTTCTCCTTCAAATTCTCCCTATAATTACAGGGTTTCTGGGTTTCTCAGAAAACCTGAGAAAATTTTAAGTAGGGCTTTGTTTAGACAATCTAAGATATTAAATCATAGTCTTGAAACCCTGCAAAGAATCAAGCACACAGTAATAAATGGTATTTGCGAAATATTTCATGAAAAGAAAGACATTAATTGAAACAAACACAGGCCTCTTGGCTAATTTTAAAAATAGTAAAAAAACAGAATGTGTTGCACATTAAGGAGATCTGGTGGTAGTTACCGGCCTCCAATCACGGCTTTCACCAAAACGTGCAGGAATATACAGAAAACTAATCCTACATGAGGAGTCATCTACTTGTGGCTATTCCTATTCAAACAATTTTCTTATCATATTCATTCATTAAGTGGAGTAAGACAGTGTCTACATTTATACAATAGACCTTCAGGGGATGCTTTGGTGCCAAATTAGAAATTTTTTATGCTGTTTGAAATAAACTAAGTTCCCTCAACTAGGCAACTCTCAGGTGCCTGTTTTGTGTTTATTATCTTCCTGCATCAACTTCTCCCAGGGTCTTTCAATGTCTAATGTATGTCCTGTATCTCATCTTGGTTAAATAGGCTGTCTTACTGAGCCCCGAGATTTCTCTTTATGGGTAAATATCATTTGTAATATGGATCATGTTTCAGGTGGGCCAGGGCTGTCCTCATGCAGAATATAAAAAGAAGACCAGAAGATTCTGTCACCCTGTTTGAAAGAAAAAAATTGACTGTACTTTCTAATGTTGGTGATTCTGACTGCCAAGTAACTGTCGTGAGCTGACCCATTTAGAACAAATCTGAAATAAAGCTGCAGAGATAACACTTGTTTTTTTCAATCTCATAATGGACATTTTATCACAAAATTTAATTCCTGTCTAAGAAGCTAGAGTTCATTTCACCAGTATTCAAAAAATGGTGATGGACCTTCTGTTCCACCTGTGGCTGTAGTATCTCACACAGGGAATATGTCTCAGAAGGCTCCACTTGCAGAACAAGGGTCCCACTTCCAGGTTCTCAATACCAATATGTCACAATCCTAAGAGGGAGGAACATTACTGCAGAAATACCCAGTAAGGTAATGATACTTAGCACATAGTGCACGTTATCTTCACTTCACATGCTGCAAATAGCACATAATATTGCTGTGGTAATTTATTCAAATAATATAATAAAGATATCCTTTTAAAATTACTTACCAATATTTTATGCTATATATTTCATGAAAATAATATAATCTGGAATGCAGTTATGGAAAAAGCCAAGGAAAATCACTGCATCAGAATCTTAGACTTTCTTTTGGCATGTTCTTGCTTTATCAAGATAATGTGTAACACATATAAATAACTTGGAATTCCATCTATGAGGTATGAATTTCCCCAACTACATAATTCCAGATCCAAATGGCTGCATGCCTCACAGGCTCGGACTTTGATTTTTATTTGATCCTGTACTCCAAAATTCAACTCTTTGCACAGGAAGTTGTTACTGTGCAGCAGGTGAGCACTCTGCTATTTGCTACCTGACTCCTCACCCTTCTGAGGTCTGCCTGCAGCTGCCAGCCCCTGACATTTCACCTCATGCCTGAAAAGTGTTTGGATGACAGCCCAGGTTACTGTCACTGCTCTGCAGCAAGAGTGGGAAGGGAGGAACAGGGTGACTGTGCAGCTCACTGCTCAGAAGAACAAGGGGCACTCGGGCACACCTCGAATGAAGAGTTTGGGTGATGAGTATTTTCCCAGCTGTGCTGCAGTACTATCTGAGACCATGGTTACAGGATGGGTGAGAGCTTTCCTTAGAAGCTATGCCAAGATCATCAATGGATATTGGAAGCTAACACATTGAAGAAAGCGCTAGATTTGCATGATTTGTCCAAGGGCAAGT
Source organism: Turdus rufiventris (assembly GCA_013186435.1). Taxonomy (NCBI): domain Eukaryota; kingdom Metazoa; phylum Chordata; class Aves; order Passeriformes; family Turdidae; genus Turdus; species Turdus rufiventris. The sequence goes on along the minus strand of PYHW01010797.1, from coordinate 586,311 downwards.
AAAAAGCACGCGATACGTGCTGCTGCCAGATCAATGACAGCTTAGGATGATCAACACATGGGCTAGAAGTGAGGGAGGAGTCATGAAAATTAAAGTCTGCCTAGCTTCTGGCTGGGTTGTTGAGATGGCAGTGTTATGGGGAGGGGTGGAAGGGTTGGTCACTTCAGGAAGTTGAAATTACAGTGTTAGCAAATTCCCTGACTGTAATTCCTCAAATAGAAACAGAAAGAGGAGGAAAGCCTTGCCTACTTTCTCAACAGGGGTATTCCTGTAGTTATTGAATTGGCTGACTGACTTCTTACAAATCCTGCCATCCCTTCCCCAGCTCTGTTTTACTGCCTGCTATTTGCAGCATAACATTTCCTTAAATATAAAAATTCAAGAAGATAATGTTTTATGAAATGCTGACATGTCAAATTTTCAGGAGAAATGTAAATTCAAATTGTGCTTCTGTGCTTTTTTTATTTTAACAGAGGATGCTAATGGCTTTTCAGTCAGGAGGCTTAAAAAGATGACATTAAATGTCACTTGATGCTGAAGAAAATAGACTGTTTAAAAAGAATTGCATAGAACCCAAAATTCTCTCCATGCTGTTTTCTATCAGAAAGTCTGTTATTTCATTTGTCTTTTGCATGTTTAAACATAGTAAGTAGAAAACTAGAAGGATGTTTTTCACAGGATACTATCCTGATATCTGTGTTTTACTTAAAAATTTCTAGCAAGACAACTACTAGTAAAGAATAGTGCCCAAATCTGGGAACTTTTTGCCCTCAGAGTATTGCTTTATGGCATAAAATGTCATTGAAATGTGCTATAAAATATTTCTAAAGACTGAGCTAACATCATAGATAAAATTTCTAACTGTGACATGCATTATTAACCTCATCTCTTGAGCAGAAATTCAACCCTCATATATTACCGCAGTTCAGAGAATGTGGATGTGCTCTGTGCCCACTTGTTGCAACTGTTATTTCTTTTAAAATGCTTTAAAAAAACCCCAAAACTCATATTGAAATCTCTTCTTAAAAGGAAATATCCACATCCCAGCTATAGAGACATCATTTGAATTTACTGTGGATCTCAAACTGCTGCACTGACACCCTCATCCTTAACAATCTTACCTAAAATCTCTGCATACTTTTTGCTATTTGTCATTTTTAGAGAGCCATCTTTCAAATCCTTGCATGCAACTCTTCACAACCTGACATCCTTGGGAGATTAATAATAATGTGCTGGATATTTGTGACTCAGTAGTTGGTACTAACATAGGTTTACAGTCAGATGTTTTCAAACAGCAGAATAAGAAATCTCCCTACCAACGAGCAGCTCCTACTTGGAGAAGGTCTGGAGATAAAATTGTAGTTTTTACTGTTGCTCACTATGAAATAAGCAGCTTCCTTAAGGAAGGTTTAAAATAGACTAAAACAAGCTTTAGACTTAAAACAAGCTTTAAGTGTCGTTTCTTAGCACTGAAGTTCATAACTAGAGACTAACTCACCTCAGAGATGCCTTAAATATCCTTCATAATGTTAGTGTCAAATAAAAAATTCCATTTTGGACAACAGATCAAGATATGCAGGTGCATTAGGTACTATCTAAAAAAGAACTACATAGTTCTTTCTACTCATAAGCAACACAGCACTCCTTAATGGGTCAATAAAACCATATGACAAACCAGAGAGGGTACTCCACACACACACACATACACACTCTCACTCATATTCTTGACAGACTTTAATGAATATATAGGTTACAGTCTTTTGTAGCTTAATCTTACTTACTAAAATGGTGACATTTCAGGTCATGAACTCACAGTTGCAATTCCTTTTTAAAAACTTCTTGGTCAGCTACTTTACTCTTCAAATCTCTACTCCAAAATATCCAGATTTTGTATTCTGGTGAAATATTACAGTGAAATGCATTTAGAAAATCAAATAGAGTAGAAATTCAAGATGACAAACAAGGACCTAATTTTCTCATAAATCAGGTCTTTAATTTTCTGTTTTGTGCTAAGCATTAACACAGAGTTATATGCTAAAAGTAATCCACTTCCAGTAACTATCTTTTTATTTTCAGTTTCTTCTGACATCAATAAACTCTTGGGAGCTATTTCTAATTGTGGACAGCAGTTGTCCTGTCCTGTGAGAATTTTGGATTTCAAGCAAGTTTCCCACTGTAAACAGAAAGCCACAAATTCTGAAATGTTCAAAAATATTATAAAGAATTAAAGTGCATTGGGATGAAATGCACTGTGTTAAGAAATCCAAAATGGTTCTACTTTGATTTTGACTTTTCATTTGGGCACATTGGGATTTAAAGTATTAAAGCAGCAAATATTTCAAATCAAAACCAATGAAGTTTATATTTTCAAAATGCTTAACAAGGTCGGTTTGAAAAATTCAAGTGCTCCTTTCAAAATATTTTAGAATCTGAAAACACCACTTCGCTGGGTTAACTTTATCACATCTGAACTTTCTAGCAACTGAATTATCAGGCCAGAAAAATATTTTAATTTTTTTTTCATTTTTTTTTTCCTTGGGTCTTGCTTTGTTGTTGTTGTGAATTTTTTGGGGGGGTTGTTTGTTTGTATTTGTCATTTTCTTTTGTTGTTTTTTTGTTGGTGGTTTTTTTTTTTTTTTTCACCAGGACCACCAAATAAAAATATGTGCTTGCACTGCCGATCATAATTCATTCTGAACACACACGAAGTAACAGGCCAAACTCAGTTTCTGTTTACACTGTCTTAATGCCATGAAGTTGTACTGCTGAAGCTGAGAGATGTTAGCAGTCATTCAACAATTTACCTCTGCTGAGAAACCTCTGTTAAAAAGCCTCTGAACAATTCTGAAGCTGGAGATTTCCAGAATGGATCTGAGGATGCTCGAGCCGTGCATTTTTCAGCACACTGATCGTGCATGTGCGTGGTTGGGTTCTGTGGTCGGACTGTTCTGCACAGGGCTAAGCACACACTCAACCAACCAACCTGCTTCTCCCCTCTCTTTGTCTGCTGAAGTCCAACATGGCATGAGTTGTTCCCTCCTGATCGAGAATCTGGCATGTTTAATTTTTTCTGCCACTATTTCAGCCAGCAACACTTTCTTATAAGGTGAGGCTCAGATATTTCCCCATATGGGAAGGCTGTGGGACTCTCAGCTGTCCACATTCATATCATCTCTGCCCCCATAGCCCCCTTTACCCATCCTATGTACCCTGCAAGCAGAAAGATAGCAGGGTAGGCAGAAAGATTCCCTGAACAGGAGTTCTTTAAACTCCCTGCTTTGTATGGGCTTGTAGAGTTTTAGAGAGCCAGTATCTTTCAGAAAGCATTATATCTAAGAAAGGGGGAAAAATACAACTATTAAAAACGCACATACACTGCTGGCACTGTTGTGACAGCCAGCAGTATCAGCGTCAGTCAATTATCTTCACAAATGCCTCTTGTGCTAATGAGCACTCACAAAAATCACCAGACTTTTCTGGCAAGGAGAAAAGATCAGTTTCATTGCTTGCAGAACTAATTCAGTGTACAAAAGTGAAGGCTCCACCATCACTGCCTCTTTTACTGCTCCTTTTGTAAAGGCTTTTGATGTGCACTGAAGAGATCGGTCTGTGTTTGGGTCTCTTCATCTCCAGTTCATTGCCTGTCATTAACATACATATCCATATGAAAAGTTTGGTAAGTCACTAACAGCTGTCCAGAATGGAGTTTCAGGAAAAAAAGGACCTATTCCTTCTCAAAATGCTGACAATACTATGTAGCCCTTTTTGGCAATGATATACCTAACTTTTTAAAGCCGCCTTTCACTCAAAAAGCAACTAGGCATAATACTACATTCAAACACATAGTGGTTTTCATTTTGAAACAGTCATTTGCTGTATTCAGAAAAGGCCTATAGTTGCCAGAAGCAAAAAGAACTCCATCATTCATTATAAAAAAAAAAAAAAATTCTGTCTGAGCATAGCTTTTCAGTATGCCAGATAACCTCACATATCCGATTTAACACAGAGGGGAAAAAAGCCCACAGCAGATGCTCCTGAGGGTCATTTCATGCACACCAAGTTCCTGCTCAAAATTATGAGACCTCACAGCTCATGGTCACCAGCAATTGTGAATTTTAGCAATGAAAGAGCACCAAACCATGGCTATAGTAATTTACCACTAGGAGTTAAGAAAAATATGTCTGCTTGTCTTCTGATAGAATTCAAAATCAGCCTGGAAGACTAATTCTACAAAATGTGGAGTATAGATAGATGATATAATTATTAACTGGCATATATCAAATTAGGTAGTGTGTGCCCTTTCCTATATGAGACCTTAGTAAGCATCTTGAAGCAAATTTAAAATGGCTTCACTGTATGTTTCACAGAGCATACTCAATAAATTGTGATTTTTTCTTTTCTTTTCTTTTCTTTTCTTTTCTTTTCTTTTCTTTTTTTTTTTTTCAAAAGTAAGAGAGCTGGAGAAAATTGTTATGATTCTGCTTAATTTCCACTGGTATATGTATGCCTGCCTTTAAGGAGTGATCATAATCTCAGAGTGGAAGGACAACAACAAAAAAAAGAACAACATGGTTTTAAAAATAATGAATTAAGAGGTTTTCTCTCCCAATCACTTGGGCTGTAGCTTAGTCATGTCAGACTCAGAAAGAAAACTTTTGATTGATAAACACTTTTCTGTCCCACCCTCTCCCCCCCAACAACCACTCTGGAGTTCATGACCCTGAGCCATAATTTACAATACATCGCGCCCAAGGTTTTCTAGGTCTTAGTTTGAAAACCATAGTGGGTGCATCTGTGTCAATTATCAAGGGGTTGACATAGTTTTACAAGCATTTTTATCAGAAGCAAAGTGCCCGGCAGGCTACCGACCACTAATTCTGGAAAGATTTTATTCCTGTACTGATCCTCCCACCATGCAAAACCAGCTTGTGCTGCATAAAACCCAAGACTTTAATCCCACTTGTTGCTTCCTTTTTTTTCCTCCCCCTTTTCAGAAGCATCTCTCTCTCCCACATCAGTCAATAAAATCTTTAACTCTGCCTATTTTGATCTGAAAATTAAATCTTATTTATTATGCATCCTGTTTGTTGTCTTTGAAGAACTTGAGCATTCATTTAAAGAGGGCCAGAATGACTTCTTAAACACATTTCTCTCTTTGCTGCAATTAAACAAAGTGGAGCTGTGATTAGTCCACCACAGGGGGGAAAGAAAAAGACACCCTTGAATCAAAATGGGGAGACCTGACTGTGCATTATTGTCTCACAATGCAGGAGTTTATTGCTGAAACCTGCTTATCGCCTTGCACTGCAAACCATGGGAACTTCAGTCAGGTGGAAAGTTATTCTCTTCTCTGGCTGAAGCAGCTTTAAGTATCATAAGAACAGCTAAAGCCACTAAAGCTCTTCCTAGTAACTGAGACATTTAGGATAATCTTTATGAGAGTTTTGCATGAGCTTCTGCTTTTTGTTGCAGTTAGAAGTAGAGTTAATGATGAGCTTTCACTGGCTTTTTTTTTTCTCCTTTTTTTTAATCTAAGCCAAAAGCGCCTGTTTAAGTTAAGTACCACCTCCCTCCAGCCCTTGGGAAACCACTCAAGAGGGATTTGCTTGGCTCTGTGTGCATGACACATAATGAAAACAATTTTACGCTGTGGAGGGAAGTATCGGGCAATTACTGATGTAACAGCCACCTGCAGAAGCGAGGCCCTCAACGGAGCACTGGGCTGTTCATGAATATTTTATGGTGTGATGTTATTTTGAATGGCTGGGGCAGGTGAAGGGGGCTGAGGATGTAATAAGTAACTCTGCTGGAGACTGTGTCGCAGCTCTGTTTCTCTGCAGTGGTCCATAGTGTAACACCAAGAAGAATCCTGACCCTGCATAAGACTATGCAAGGGCAGCTGAGGCTGAGGAAAGATGATGTGACAAGTCATGGTGGGCACCCTTTAAAATCTGTTGTCTAGCGATTTTACACATGATGTCCGGCTTAAAAAGCCCCTGCATCAATCTTGTCCAATTTAATTTGATAAACTAAGTGTGGATAAGGATTAAATGAGAATTTTGTAATGGAGAAAACTTGTTCTTACTCTTTAATCCATGAAAGATCTTATGAGGTAAACCACATAAAAAATTTAGCTGTTGTTGAGGAAAACAGTGTTACTTCTTTGTTTTGAACTTGTTTCAAAATCTAATGTTCTCCTGAGAAATAGATTCCAAATATATATATATATATATATATTTACTGCCAGCACATATACACATTTTACTCAAAATAGATCACTTCAAAGAAACCGTTTCAGAAAGTTGTAAAATTTCACTTATTTGATGTAATTTATTCCCAGTAGTGAACCTTTAATTCATGTTTTAACAGAAGCATGGTATTTTGCACACATTTGTATTCTTCCCCACAGAGAATTTTTTCATTCCTGGAAGAGGCAGGGAAGAATTAAACCGGACGTCATACAATGCAACATGAAGGGAATATATTCAAAAGACTTAAGAATTTGTGATGATGTTAGCATACTTAAGATCTTTAAACCAAACTAAACTAAACGAAAAAGGAATGAAACTAATAGAACTAAAATACTAAAAGTTTATTTCTACACTTCCCTGCAGAAAATAAAAGAGAATAATAAACAGAGCAATTGTTTCATATTACATTGATATCTGCAGAATGTGTAATAATCTTTAAAGTTATTTTCACCTCACTTATTATATGCATTCATAGATTATGGTATTTGAAAAGAAAAGCTGAAGAAGGTTTCTCTGTCAGCTGCAGAGTGAATAGCTGAGGGATTCTTTTTTTTAAGAATAGGACGTGTTTAGAAAAAGGACACAAAAGATTTACAGAAACCTTGGACAGAAATTGGAAATGAGAACTGAAATCCGGAAGAGCAGCTGAGAAGGAAAATGTAGCTTACCATACGCTGAAAATAATGTGTGACAACACAGGAATTCCCAGAGTGACAATTGGAAGATTACAACGATACTCTTTAATTTTTGTAAGAGGTAGTTTTGCAGATACGCTCATAACATTTCATAACATTAATTTATAGCTTGCACCAGTAAGAAATAGTACAATGTTATGTTAATTTTCTATTCTAATGTCACCTTCTCAACAGAATACTGAAGTTGTGCTGCTTGAGATAGTCGAGACGGTTGTCTGTCGATGTTTGTGTCACAAAGACTGCAAAAGTAGCCTGGCTAGAATGATTGTGCATTGCACAATTCAAGCCACGATTTGCTCCAAGATTTCCTGGTTAATTATCTGAGGCTGATCTAATCAATCAACATCAGCATTAAATATCCAGTGAATAATAAACCAAACAGAATAAGACATGCTGGAGTGTTTTTCCTAGATTCTCACAGTGAAATGCTCAGAATTTCTTCTTCCAACACAAAATAAATATTCACTGAATGAAAAAACACTAAAAGAACATTAGGCTTCTCTACCAATAGCCTCTCCTCTTGCTCTGTTCCTCTCTATGGAAGTTTAAGATAAACACAATAAGGGAATTCAAAAAATATTGTTACAGAATCAATTACATTTAAGACTGAAAAAGTGTCCAATAAAGAGTGTGCTGATTCAGCTCCAGAATAAATGTTAAAGGTGCTGTGTTTTAGCAATTTTATGTAGACTGAATTATAAAACAGCAAACACGCAGTAAATTTTGGATACTTATAATTAGATTTTCAACGTAAGAGAAGTTAAGCTCTGTATGTAAACGGCATTATTCAAAAGCTTGTCTTGAAAAAGAAAATTGCTGTTTGACAATTCTATAGAATATTCAAGAAAGGTAATTATACTGCAGTGGCTGTTAAAGACGCAGGTGTTGAATATAGTCACTGCTTCAGCTTTTACAGAAAACTATAGAACATGAAGAGAAAGGAGACAATAACATTAGCATGGTGAAATATTCACCTCTGCAAGAGGAGTTTATATTATCTTACTTTATAGATATACAGAAATTTTTAACTAGCCCCCTTTCACCCCTTTAGCTTTTTAGATTATTTGAACCCTTTCCACTTCCACTCCTTCCACTTCCTAAAAAAGAGGAAAAGCACAACATAGAGAAGGCCCTGGTGAAAAATTCACCCTGGCAAAGATAGAAGTGAAATTAAAATGGCAAGAAACCAGAGTGCCTCGTTTTTTAATGAAAGGCCACATAATTAATCTGGAAAACAAAAGTGATTGACTAGCCACCAGTGTGAAAGAAATGTACTGACTGACCCCCAGCGACTACACAAGTGCTCTGTGTCACTGTTGATCCACAGCTAACTGCTTTCTGAATTGCCTGTCCTTTAATACAATGCACCACTCAGAGAAGCAGACTGAAAATAAGTTCATTATTAGAGTTACACTTTTAATTAAGATGTTAGAACAATCAACAAGTGCACATGAAACCAGACGAGATGACATTTTGAAATAGCAAACCTTGTTAAGGGGGGCATTGTTATTATCGGTCCTTACATTCAAATAGCAAAGGAAAAATTCATCTTCTGGATAAAGGATGCCTTTCATCCAGCTCTTAGAGCCAGGTTCACACGTGGACTTGCATGTGGTGACTCTTGACTATTCTTCAGTTCGAAATGCTCTGTGCAAGAGCAGCAAACACAAGACAGATTTCAGAGCCTCAGTTTCTTAAGAGGGCACCTACAAGATGCCACAACACTGCACAGGCCACAGCCTCAGGCAACTAGCAAAAAAATCCACTTTTCCTACAGATCCAGGGGCCAGGTTGCACTTGGTGAGAGGTAACGTTGCACAGTGCAGCAAGGGACCAGTCCCCTGCCCTCCTGACACCCAGGTAATCTCTGTGGAAAAGAAATCCGGTTGACAAAAGCAAACGCTGTGCTTTGTAGTGGTTAGAGCACTTTCATGGAAAACAAGTCCTAGATCCCAGCCAGCTCAAATTCATTTCCTGCAGCAATGAAACTGCCCAAGCAGCCAGCTCACAGTCAAAACACTTTCTGAACTCTTTGAGGAGACAAGGATAAGAAAGTCAGTAGTGAGGGGAGAAAAAAAGGAAAGAGAAAAGGCAAAACAGGAGGGGAGAGGCATTTCTGCTTGGACTGGGAAAGGGAGCAAAATAATTGGGTTATAAACAGGCTTAGAGAAGAGATGACCACCACAGTAACTAAAGATATATACACCTGCTTCTATAGAATTCTGTGAATGTCCAAGGGTTTCTGGAAGTCTTTTACATATAGGTGCCTAAATTGTCCTTACATTCCAGCTGCTTTTAAGTGCTTGAGGCACAGGCTTGCTCATTTTTCTTGGAAGCCAGAGCTCTACCAAAAAATTAATCTATTTACAAGGATGCATTCACCTTGCAATCAAACTATGAATTTGTTAGAGACGTTTTCAACTAATAAGACAGCTTCAGGTGCCTTCAGTTGAAGAGCCCATGGGAGGATGAAGCATTTTCATTACATACATTGCTGCAATAAGTTTCTATACAGTCATACTTCTAAACAGTACAATTACCAGTGTCATCATGGTAATGGAATGATGCCCAGGAGCTATCCCTGAGCTGAATTTGCTGAAAGCTCCAGCTTGTCTGAATAGTACAAATAAGCAGATAGTTCAGAGAAGACACCCTGCGAAAAACAGAGAAGGTAAATTAAAGGTAAAGACAGCAAATTTCATTATTATCCCATGCAAGGGTTAAATAGGATCACATCTGGGATGAGAATAGCTTCCGTTCTTTCTAGGAATGTAACTCAACAGGCTAAAAAGTGCCTGAGGTGACTTCTAATAGTTTTCAGAGCTAGAAATACACAGCAAGCACACCAGCTCAAAAATGGGCAACTGGTCCACAGGACAAGGCTGTAAGCATCTTAAAGAGAAGCTTTATTCTTCTTAGACTTTTGTGATTTCCTAATGACAAAATCTATCAAAATGCATAAATAAGGTGGATTCTAGACCTCTCTGTTCTATCAAGAGACTTTTTCAATCACAAGAAGGAGGCTTAACTTAATGACCGCCATTACCAAATTTGTTCACAGTGCTCTATTATGCATCAGCCAATGTTACAGAAGGCAAAGGGGAAGGAATGCTTTAGCTACATTAGAGAATTATTATACCTTGACATGACTAAAAGATTCTGATTACATAAAAGTATTGTAGATTTAGGTTTAATATTATTTTGGCCAGCATGGAGTGGGTTTACGTCACAGAGGTGGGACACACCTGTAGCAATAGGACTGTGGGAGCCAGGCTGATAAATACAGTAACTAGACACATACTGAGCACCAATGTAAAATTGCAGTTGCCGTGAAGTCGCTTGGGGTACCTCAGTTATAATGGAAGACTTCACTTCAAAGTGTGGAGGGGTCCTGAAACAGCTTTACAAGGCACCAAAGGCATACTCTTTTTCCCAAAAATATTTGTACTACCCAATATCATTTGTACTACCACATGTCATTGAAAATCAACTGGAAATTAGGCACCTTAGTAACAATGATATCATATATGGCCTAAATAAATCAGGAGGAAGGTAGGAAATGGAGAATCAAGACTTCTTTAAGGGCAAATGTAGGGAGGCTTCTTGGAACTGGAGAACAATTATTCTGCATAGAAGAGAGATTTTTCTAGTCATAAAAGCAATACTGTAAGAACTGTAAAAAAATAAAAGTTTTGTGTAGACTGTGGGGGAATTAAAATTACATTTTCTAATGGAGTACAGAATGCCAAAAGAGGCTAAACATAATTAGCACTGATGTTGATGAGTGGGAACATGACTTCTGTGAAGTGGGAGCTAGACAAGTAGTGAAAACCCCAAAGGTTTCACAGGACATAAGGGTCACTGGTCATATTTCAGGTATGGCACTTCTTCTGTCCTTAATTTTATTACTGCTTTGTAGAAAATGCTTTTTCAAAATATATTTAGTTTAAGCTCACTTAAAGCATATGTTTCTGACTTTCTTGCCTTTTCATATATTTAAGAACATTAATTACCAAAAATCTTTCCCTGTACCTGCAGAGGCAGACATCTTGAACAGTCAGATGAGAAGTGGCATGGTTCTAGTTCCAGAGAGGTCCTGCTTCTGGAGTACAAATGGACCCTTACTGTGGCAGCGGTGGAACAGGACCTGATACTCCCAGCAATGGCTCTGCAGTGTGTCACACATCACATGGTCTCTTTTACAGGCAGTTCTAACTGAGAAAGAAGGTGGATTTCAGGATTGCTCCTGTGATTACTGTCCTGCTTTACAAAGGTGGAGATTTTTGGGTTTGTGAATGACTGGATAAAAGGATAAGAGCTAATTTCCAGCAGCCATTGCAAGCAGCTTGTCTTAGCAAAAAAGATCTCCTGTGAGCAAGGAAGAGCAGAATGCATGGGTCAAAGAAGCATTGGCAGCGTTTCAATATGTTTTTATAATGCCTAGTTTTTCTAGACAAATCTTTCAGGACTCCAACAGCAACATCAAGACAAATTACAGAAGTAACAAAATGAGGACAGAGCAAGGAAATCTCTCAGTAATACATTTTTGTACCTGTTTTGATATCTCATAGATGGATTTGCAGTCTTTAAATTACGTAAGTACCCTCTCTGGGCTTGGTTGATTAATAAGAGTCTCCTGATGGTTTCTAGGTGAAGTAGTGTTGGGTGCCTAAATGATGGCAAGAGAGCAGATGAGTGTCAGAAAGTGATTGTGAAGATGTATTTGAAGGAGAGCAGTGCAGCTGCTCTCTCTTTTTCATGTATTTCATAAAACAGAGAAAGAGAAAGCACATTTCAGACAAGCATTCTGGTAGCAACCAATAATGCATGGAAAAGGGTCCAGGCATCAAGGGATAAAGCCAGAGTAAAAATAATCTTCCCTTTCCTCCATAACATAATACACCCTTCAAGCAGTGTGCTTGACAGAGGAATTTATTCACCCACCAGGTTGTTTCTATTTTCATAGAATCAGGGGCTGGTTTGGGTTGGAAGGAGCCTTAAAGGCCCTCTAGCTCCAACCCCTCTGCCATGGGCAGGTACACCTTTTACTCAGAGACCCATCCAGCCTGGTCTTGAACACCTCCAAGAATGGGGCATCCACAGCTTCTCTGGGCAACCTGTTCCAGTGCTTACCATGCTCAGTGTAAGAAATTTTTAATATAAACCCACCCTCCATCAGCTTCAGGCCATTCCCCCTTGTTCTACCACAACATGCCCTTGGGAAAAGTTCTCTCCAGACTTCTTGTAAGCCTCTTTAAACCCTGGAACTTACATACTTTGTTTCGAAGTTGTCTTTTTCTTAGTGTTTTTCCATTTTTATTAAGGACTGACAGGAAAAGTACCCGAAGCATCAGCTGTGCTTTCAAATGTTGGTGATTCCCAGAAGAGATGGAAAAGTGCCTGTGGTTGCTATTTCAACATATGTGACATGAATGTTCAACACCTGTGTTATGAAGCATGACTACAATTCATTTTGACAATGTTTTGCTATCTCAAAAGGGTACAATATGAAGGAGTCAGTGATTCAAATATGCAAAATATTAATACTGCTGATTTACAAATAAGTATTTTTTCTCTTTTGGTACCTTGATTTGAATGATAAATTGCAGGTGAAATCTGCTGGAGGCCAGGGACTCAATTTTGCCAAGGAGTTTCTAAAATGAAAGCAAGTTGTTTACAAGAAACCTGCAAAGGTGGCAAGGATGTTATGATGCCTTCACTAAGCCACAAAACCAAGTCCCTCTACAATAGCAGCCACTGCTGAAAATTCCCCCTGTTGTAGCAAGCATTGCTTTTGAATTCACAAATTCAAGTCATCTGCTGGTGTTGCAAATATTCTAGTAGAAAAGGAGATTCATGATACAGTATAAACACATACATTGATTTACTGCTGCTATTCATATCCAAAAGGATATGGGTTCCAGCCACACCATAGATATATAACCACACAGCAGTTCTGAGGTTTCTTGGGATGGGAAGCACATGCTGCACACATACTGTAAAACATGTTCTCATTAATGCTTCTCAGTATGCACAATCATAAAGAACATCAATCTGGTTACATTCTCAGATCAATCCTGCCCCCCACTGAAGTCAAAGGAAACTAACCTGTTGGTTTCAATAGCACCCAGCCTTCTATAAATTGGCAGACATTTATATGTAAAAAGCATGAATTCATTGTAAGAAGCAATGAATTACTGCTCAGAAAGAGCAGTGTTTCCTTACACCTATGTGCTGAGTGTTATGAAACACTGGAATTGGTACACCTATTTTCACTAGTGTTTAGAGAACAGCTGGGGATAAATTTCACAGCTTGGAAAATTTATTCTCAGATGTTTAATAACCAAAGTATAAAATTAGATTGAGAAATGTTCGATTGTTCTGTACAGTAACAAGTCAGATAATTACGTAATACTACCTTAAACTACACAAACCCTTTCTATGAAGATTTTTAATTGTGACAATAAACCTCATAGACCACTATGACAGATCCAGTTGAATGGACTATGTAAAAGTTCAGATTTTCCTAAAGTCACCTTATTTTAATATTAATTTCTTAATTTTCTTATTTTTCTTTGAGCTTTTGCTACTGGGGCCAAGGCCTCAGTTTAAAATGATTTGTATATCCATTTCTTGTAGCTCTTCTTTTGGATTTCTACTCCCCCATCCCAGAGCAACTTGTATGCTATCTTCCTTTTCCTATTTGATAGAATTCTAAACATGGTTAAACAAAGCCTCAAGAAATGTGCTACATTCTATCAATAAATATCATCTCATTTTAAAGTTGTACAACACTCTATTTTCAAAATCTAAATAATTTTGCTCAGAACACCAGGACAGGGTTGCACTGAAAAAATTCCCTTAAGCAACAATATTCATGGTTGTGTGTTAAGCACATTAGATCTCTTAAATTATTATCCCTTTATAAACAGATCCATATTGATACACTCTGTGCATCTAACCTCATTTTATAGTGCTTAAATTAGCTTGATCCAACTTGATTTGCTGTTTCCATGGAGTCAATGGAAGTCTGAAGAAAAAGTTACAGGTCTCATAAACAAATCCTTGGTATTGCTGTAAAATCATGTCTTCTTTTTTATTTAAGGTTGCAGTTAACACTGTCGAGAATTTTTGTTGAAAAGCAGCTAGCTATCATTTTGATACTTTTTAACAAATGTTTTACTATTTCCAGATAAAATCTAGACTGGTTAAGCCTACATTACTATCACCCTACTTGCTACATTCAGAATTTTGGAATCAGCTTTTGGATCAGTGACTGTTTATCTAAGTCACATGATGGAAGAACAGAACAGGAATTATTATCTTCATCCACCAAAATCAGTGGGAATGCTAATTCAAATAATAAAACCAGAACAAGTTTAATTTAAATGAAGTGAATTTTGTTTTATCTTGTAGTAGAAGTGTGTTTATTTGTGGTGGGTTTTTTTCTCCATTTAAAAACGTAAGTATTTTTTTTTCTGTTTATGCACTAAGCATTTAAATCTAATGTTAGAACAGATCCTCTCTACCAAAATAAGCTCACGAAAATTCATGATAGGTCCTTCAACTACATATAGGTATGGCTTTAAAAACTTGGTTAAAGGCTGTTGAATCCCACACTCTGAACCTGCTGTGGGTAAATAAATTTGCACTGGTTTGACTGTCTGACTGTTGGATGTCTACATATAGCAGAGGCTCTGGAGAGCAGGCAATCTGGAATATACATGTACTGTCATTTGCTATGTGCATTATATACATAGCTTTATATATTTACTACATGTATTTATATTATATATTACTATTAAATCCATTCCATCCACTCAACTATAGGTGCATTTTTCAAGGACAGTATAAAAATGTCTACTATGATACAGTTTATAAACTTATTGCTGCATTTCAGTCACATTCAAAATATGTTTGAAAAATACACTTGCTCAATAATGTTTAGTTTGAGCAATTCCATTTTGATGGAGATTTTCTAACTTGACTCCCAAATTCAGCTGATCTAGATATGTGGCTAGGCAGCATAACCACTATGAAATCCTTTCCTATCACAAATGCTTATTGCCTTTGCAAATAGCTGGTTGTCAGAGGGTTTACAGATTTGTAATTCAGACAACAATCAGATCAGTGTTTATCTAACCCGGAGGCAATTCTGTATCTGGGCTACTGTCTGCATTTAGTTCGTCATAATTTTTCTCCTAATGTGGAATGTTACTGTCTGAAGGAAGTTTACAGCTTTTTCTGTTTAAAAATCCAGATTACCTTGATGGGTGGCTTGGAAGATGCAGCAGAATACCACATATCTGTCTCTGCCCTGAAGGGTTTTTGACCACAACCTCACCTTTGCCTGTTTTCTCAGCTATAGCAAAGTCAGTATCTTTGCTAACATCATGGAATCAGGACTTCCTAGGAACCTGGAGAGGAGGCCATGCATGTCAAGTACAAATCAGGCATCTGGTTCTCTCCCAATACACAAGGATAATACAATCAACAGTTTATCTAAATACAACAAAAAACATTTTGATCGTTTGTGTCAAGAAAGGCATTTTCGTGCTTTGGACGTTACTGACCATAGCCTTGTGGTAAGAGCAGTAGATTTGGACTTCTGAGGGCTACTACCCCTGGTGAGATATTCCCAAAGCATAAACTTTTTGTATATATAACCAGGAGAGGACCTAGGAGTTGACTTATGCCCTTTTCAAGGATAAACATAGAAGCACATCTTATTTTAGAGTTTAGCTGAATACACTCAGTTCTAGATACAGTGAATGCAACGATTAAAATATTTTCTGAGCTTCTCTGAAATTCAAAATTCAGTGAATGCAGGAAAACAACCTGAAGGATGATTTTCAGATAAAATGTTACAGACTGCCTGATGAGATCACTGAAACCGCTCCTTTAGCTCAGGTGACGCTGCTTGACTAGGAAACTGATGGTGCATGGTCTAGTCTCACCAATGGCCTCTCCATGAAAATTAATTAATTGGCATGTACTGTACTTCTTTAAGGACTGGGAATAAGATGCTTCATGAATATGCACTAAATGCTTGTTGAAGTCAAGAGGTCTTTTTCAACTAACTCTGTTTTCCCTATCAATGTACCCCTGAGGTATATAATGAAGCTGTAAGTAAATAGCATTTTATTTATTAGAAATAGCTAGGGGGGTGGGGGGTGAAATATGGGAAATATTATTTTATTGCCAAAAAGTATTTATGTGTATTTTTTTTAAGTTGATCACTGATAGTCACTGTTTGTGACAGTTGCTTGGGCCCTGATATTAACACTGTGAAGTAGAAACAGAAGCATAAAATGACCTGTTATTTATGTTTGGAAGCTATTTCTACATCAACAGCAGAGATGAAGAATGGGAAATGACTGCTTAGCAATAAAAATAATTTTATATTTTAGTGTAACAGCATCTTAAGCTATACTCCTGAGAGCAGTCTATACTCCTCTTAGCACACCTATTAACTTCAAGTTAACTTCTTGTGCATGAGAAGGTTGTAGGACTAAGGTGACAATGTTATTCCTTAGGGACAATCCCCTGAGCTCTTACCCACCAGTGCAGAGCAAGGCAAGCCAGCCCAGAACAGAGCCATGTCTGCAGCAGCACAGGGTGACTTCAGTTGAAGTCTATAATGGCCAGTTTTAGCACTGCTGCTCCCGTGCAGGTTGTAAAAGGTTTAAGAGAAAGCAGGAGAGTGGGAGCTGGGTGGGAGTTCAAAACGTGTCAAAAAAGTCTTAGTAGACAAAAAAGAAGCAGAGAAAAAGAGCAGAAGTAAATTAATCTTCCTGAAGTATATTGCATAAGGGGAAATGCCTGGTAGTCGTTATTTGCTGTAACAACCCAAGACAAATGAGCAGCCAGTGTGTTAGTTCTGATGAAGGACATGCAAGAAAGACAATGGCTTTCCATTTTTAAGTTAATCAGTACCCAAGTGATGTATTTCTGAAAAATAATAAAATGGATTAATCAGGACCTAGGGGAAAGAAGAGGGCAGACATTTTATTTCCACCACGTGTAGATGAAATATACATAACATAATAAAGGGCTGCTGTCGACTATCTGCAGGAAGAGCACCTGGAAGATTAAAGCTGTGGACATAACATTAACAAAGTACAGACCACACTGAATTAATGAGCACTGGAGATAGACATTCAGTGGAGTCTTAATTTATTTTCCTTTTCTAGCTCATCCTTTAAGAAAATGACAGTGTCTTCTTATCGATTTTACACTCAGAGATCAATCAGAATTGCCCTGACTCAGACAAAATTTACAGCACTCCCTGACACTGCCTCGAGCATCTGGGCCTAAACAGACATTACAAGGAAGCAATATATCATGTTTGTATGTAGAGCTTGACATGCTTAAAAATAAGCTAATCTGTAGTGGAATTTCCTTCTTTTTGACAAGTTGTTCTGCCCAGCTCTTCGGCCCCTTGTTATGAATTTCTGTCCTAGCTCTACTATTAATTATAACATGCACATAGGATTCATGTATTTAGACCCTGAGGGAGGTCATCTGCTCTGCAGTTTTAGATAAAATATAAACTAACAGATCACTCCTACTTAAACAATGTGAAATGTCACACTGATGCACTCCATAAAAAAACCTAGAGGTGTTCTGTCAAGAGCTATGATCAATTCTGACAACCCAACAATATCAGAGCTAAATGATGGGCCTCTACCTTCCCAAACAACCCTCCATGGAAATTGCTGTATCCGGAAGCTCTTTTGTGCAAGTAGCTAGCTGGATTAAATGCAATAATTACAGAAAAGACATAGGCTGGGATGCTTAGGCAGTAGATGGCTAAGGCAACTTACTCCTGCACTGCAATTCATCTTGTACCTAGGGATTTCCTCCCAGCTGACTTTCTACACCAAAGGAAGAGAGCTCTCTTCTGCACTAAAGACCCCAAGACCAGATGGGCCTTTCTGGGCTCAAATGAGACCTGTTATACGAAATATTTGCTGCATTTCACTTGAAGGAAAGTATCAAGACCAGAGTTGAGAAAGAACCAGTATCTGAGGAGGATTGAGGATCAGCAGGTTTCTCTAAATTTAAGTCTGTCATCTCCTTCAGGCAGTGATTTATTGGTCACTTCAGTACCTATAAGAAGCACTGAGGGACCAAGGACTAAAATGTTTAGCGAATGTCCCAAAACCAGCATTTTTTTTGAGTCTTTGTTGTTCTCTTTTTAATCTTTGATCATCTGACAAAATACAGGGTGGAGGGGGGACAGTTCCCTTTAGACATTACATATTTTCTATGTGTATCGGAATCCTCTGTTTCCTTTCCCTTTGGGGAAGTTCAGCTTATCACAAGGTTCAACCACTTAGTATTAATGGTATTAACTGGGATGCTGGACAGTACAGAACAAAACATTCCTCTCTTTGGAGCAAGCCCAAGTCACAACCTACAGTTTTAATACTCTGAACTACTCTTATCACATCCTAGTTCATTAAGGGTCCTGCTCACATTTCACTTAGTTAGAAAACAATAAGCAAAAAAAATATATATAAACTCTTCTTATTTGTGCAAGCAGAACAGCTGTAACCAAAACTTTACAAACACTCATTGTAGCAGAGGATTCTGCAGTTTCCTCATGTCCTAATTCTTCATGCTAGTGGAAGTAAAAGCATGTAATTTTTGGACTTGAAACAAGGTTTAGGAAACAAAGCTGATACCAAATTGTTAGCAAGATAAAATAATACCTGACTTGCAATTGAAACTCTGATACACAGAAATACGGCAACATGTAGAAAATCAAATGTAACATGGTTTATTTATGACACCTCAGTATGATTTGCCCTCAAGTACTATGATAGTAAATTACTGCAGTTTCAAAAACCAGTACGACGAAGACTGATTTATTTTACATTTTCTCTTTTCCCTTTATTTGTGATTGTCTGACACAGTGGGAACAACCCTCAAGAAATTAGAAAGATATCATCTTGTGAGGGATATTGCACTTATTTTCCCTGCAGGTGTCTTTTTCCCTGATACTGTCTCTGACTCTTTTAGCCTCTGGTTATCCTCTCTTATGGGATAGCCTTATGCTACCTGAGCACCTCGCTGCTCTCAGCATAAGCTTGAAAAGAGATCAGTATTTTCTCCTAGAATAGGAGATAGAGACAAGTTCTGATTTAAATAGTTTCTTTCACTTCTGTGTTCACAGACACTAAAATGGACATTTGACATGACCAGCACATTACCTTGTAGAAATGGACACTGAACTGGCTGGTCTTCCAAGAGACCACAAACTCTGACTAAAACCAAGGGCCTATTTTTAATACAGAAAAATAATTAGTGAATAACTCTGCCAGCAAAGTCTGGGTTGAGTTTAAATATTTCGAATACAACTAGCAATCTAGGATGTATTTACTTCTGCCAAACTAATCTATAATCTCTTCAAGGAAACTAATCTCAGACAATGTTGAGTATGAAAGCATAGAAAGTCTGGACTGTTTAAAGATACTGTAAATTGTCCAGGGTACAAGTCTCCCACTGGGTCTCAGGGCTCAGTTCTTGCCTCTGACTCTACTTCAGACTTGCTAGTGTGTCCACAGACAGTTCATTGCTTAACTCTTGAGCTCTAAAAATTACCTGTCCTATCTGACCTTCCTCAGCAACCTGCAGAGAGGAATGTTAGACTCTGGAAAGCGATTCATCCTAACCTTATTTTTTGCTTTCTGGACCAATTCATCCCTTGCTGAAGGCAGTTGTTCAGCCTACAGCCTGTGCAATAGAGTGACAAGAGGTCTGTTCTGGCAGACACACAAGGAGCGGAGCTCTCTGGTGATGCAGTGCTCTTACAGCTTGAGTCAGGTGAGGAAAATGTATTCACCAGATTCAGCCTCACAGGATCTCTTAAATCCCTGCATTCAAAATTCATATGTACCACCCAGGACAGCAAAGGAAATCATAAAAATTTTATCTGTTGCTGAAAGATTCACTTTCACGGCCAGTTATAAAATTTATAAACATTTGCATTTGTAGGGACATCCTCCTAAGCAGCAGATTACATTCTTAATGAAGTTTTAAAGCTATACTTACTAGTAAACCAGAAAACCTACTGTACCCTTCTCCCTTTACAGATATACTTGGCAATTGCTTCTACTTTCTTTAATTTTTAAAAAAATATTTTTCTAGATGATCTAATTTCCCAAAGTAAATAGCTTTTTACCTTAGCATTTAAATAATGCCTGATTGGGAAAATATCATACCTGCTACACAACTTGGTCAAGAATAAAATAAAACATTTTATGCATCTTCTAAAATTTCTCACACAGTAATACATCTCGCCTTTTTTTCTAAACTGATGGTGCTCAAGAAAGGAATAACAAAGATGTAATGAAATTCAATGTTTCATAAAATTTTAACACTGCTAAATACAATAAGGTCCTGAAGGAAGTAATAGTTGCTGCTACAGCATGTAAAGCACACAATGGAAATGTTTACCTTTCAATGTACACATAATCTGTGTCAGAATCTCTTCACTAGATCATATCTTTCCATATCTTCTCATTCCAGGTAGAACACTGTGTCTTTTCAGTAGTCACACAATGAATAACAGGTGGCACTGCTGTTGCTGTGCTCTCCTGGGTGTTCTGCCATGCAAGCGACTGTCATTTCAGTTTACAGTTCAAATGCAACAACAGACCTTAGGCGGAGCGAATGTGCGGCTATTCATCAAAACTTTTCCTTAATACCCCAGTGAATTTCACCTGCCACCTGCAAAAAATGAATATTTCTGGCTGAGTTGCAGTAAGTGCAGCATCCCACACATCCTATTCCATATACCTGAACTAGCTGTTGAACACATCACATGAGATACATGACATAAACCAGATCAAAATATAGAAAATTCTGAAAAGTATCTCAGCATTTACTCATTCTGGAGAAATCGCAGCACCCACAAAGCACAAGGTCAGAGACAGAAGCACTGGAGCAGTTTCCAATGAAACCTGTTGTACTTTCATGAAAGGCCACAGCTCACCAGGAGCTCACCGTGCCCTGCAGCAACTACTCAACAAGGGGGAAGAGAACCCAAATCACCAGCCTTAAGACCAGGGCACTAATCACCACTGCTACTGGGATTGTTTGCTAAGTACATCATGTAGATTTGCACTAGAATTCCCATTAAATTCCAGGAATTCTTGTTCCTTAGGTTTGTTTTTTGGTTTTTTTTTTTTTTTTTTGGCCAGAAATAAAGGAACATGTGCACTCCTTAGCAATTAAAAAGCCAGGAAAATCATCAAAAGTAAATTACACCATGTTTTAAAAATGCATACTTTAATCTGTTGACCTCCTATAATCTCTTTGCTGAAATGTAGTTTAAGTGACCAAGATATATTTAGTGAAAATTCATTGAAATAATGACACTCAGTTTCTGAGATCCTGAGGGCATGTGTAGGTAAAATTACAGTCAATCTATAAAACCACAATGCAGCAACACAAAGAAATTAAAGCGTATAACTAGTTTCATGAATAATTCGAGAGTTCTGAATAATGATATTGAATACCCCACAAACCCTTAGCTCTCTCTTATGAAGATGGATGCTGAAGATGAGTTAAGAAAGTAAAACCATTATGGATAAATACTTAGTAATATCAATGTTAATATGTTAATAGTAGGAATAGACAATTCCTGATAAATTTTGGAGGGGAATGTGTCTCATCGGACTCATCTGCTCTGACCTGAACCTGCTCCTCTGAAACTGTGAGCAACAACAAAGTTACCCACTCAACTTTGCTGGGTTGCAAACTAACTGTGTGTGTGTGTCAGCATGAATATTTAGTCCATAAATCTGAGCAAAGTACTTGCAACCTGAAGATGGGCAATGAATTTAGCACTACTAAAACCGAATCATAAAAACAATAATAGCAAACTTCCAGGAATTTCAGGAATCAATAGATATTGCGTTAATCACAGCATTTTTTTATTTTGAAATAGAAACTTTCATGCAACAGGAGACGTATTATTTCATTACTGTGTCTAATTTATGCACTGAAAGGGATGAGAAGCCTTTATCCAGCATGGCTGCTCCAGCTCTTATGATATTACCCCTTTAAAAGGATGAACATGTGCGTTTACAGGACCTGTGCCCCAAAGAGCACTATAAGGTCAGAAGACTTTACTGAAAAAATATTTATGACATTGCAGAATACCACTCAAAAGAGCAGATATTGTTGTGACTGGGGACACTGGTGGAGTGACCCGAGTGGTTTGCAAAATCAAAGAGAAATTTCGAATTTTGTTCCTGTAGACCCACACTGCAGCGAAGGGAAATGAACTATGGCCAGTAAGGAGAAAGGCAGAGAATCAAAAATTAGCTTCTTGGTTTCCCAACACTTTGTAAATCTGCTTGCCTAACAGCCATAATCTTTTCATCACTTAGGCACAGAACCTGAGGGACAGTCAGTAACACAAGAATCTGAAGCACAGATAGAGATAGCACCTTTCAAAAAACGTCACCAAGGACCAAAACATATAGATACTTCAGGTCTTGTTCGGATGTGTAGATTTTCTTCCAATCGTCTTCCAACTGTGCTAAACTGTGCACCTCTGGATCTTCTATTGCAACTTTATTTTGATCAAAGATACATCATTCCTACTCATCTGGTGAAGAGGTTCAACGACATCCAGTCACATCTTACAGGGGAAGAACCTCAAGAAAATATTTGGGAAATGGTTGCAAATCATCTAGTTTGAAAGCCAAACTTGGGTGAAACCATACATAGGGTTATGCCACTCTTTGAAATTTGACAGCAGGCAAAAATCAGCCAGCTTCTGACCTTGGACTACAACTGTGATGTCTCAGTAAGAGCATGGTGGAAGCAAATGCCAACAGGAACTGAGTCTCAGATGGAATGGAAAGGAGCAGGGGGGCAAACATCAACCAGATCTAAATGGAAACCTCGTAGAATCAGCTGTCAGGCTGTGGCTGCTTTAAGCAGGCCAACTCCAAAAAGACACATGCAAAAGTCCATGTACAAAGGGCAGGTGTACTATTTTATAGACAGGTTAAGGGGAGTAAAGACTAGTTTCAAGATGGCCTGTTAAGGACAACACTGTACTGTTAAAGCATGTCTAAAGTACACCTGATTCAGTTTCTAAGCGAAACACAATATATTTAGGTATTTCATTTGCTTCCTTGACTCCCACTGCTATAACTGCAAGACTGGAATGAGTAAGTGTTCCAATACTGTGAATTTAAGATACTGCGGAAGACCTGAGGCAAATCTGGCCCCACAGGGATGGGAAATAATCCAGCTCAAAGAATCAGAGTACATGATTTGTCCAGACAACTGCACAGTTCATCATTTCACCTATTCACTATATCAGGTCTTTTACCATTCTAGTTAAGGCAAGAAATAGAATTCTCTCTCAGTTAAGGTAAAAAGGAAAAAAAGAGGCAGTGAGAAACAATTGTTTCCATCAGTTTGGTCATAATGAGCATGAGAGGCTGCCTGGCCCAGGACAATAAAATTCTTCTGCTTCCTTCCACCAAAGGGAGTGTCACCAAAGACTATCTTGCAGAGAAGCTGCAGGCACTGAGTTCTCACCACCAGTACAGGGATTTTTCCTTGTCTTTCTCTTTCATTCGAAAGTTTATAAATCTGTTTGAATAGGCAAATAGAACATTACAGGAAAAAATAAGCTGTAGAGAAACAAAGGAGATTTAATATTGCTTTTGAGAAAGGTTTCCTCTTTCATTTGCTGCAGAAACTCCAGGTACTCTGTGTAAACACTGTTTCAGTTGAGTTTTTTGTTTGCTTGGTTGCTTTACAATAATAATATTTTTCTTTTGTCTTATTTTCTAAGTTAGAAAACACAACTTCAATTTTCAGGAGTAGCTGTTGCACCATAGCAGACTGAACTCACAGATACCTGAAAATACACTACTAAATATTGTTAACTAGATCAAAGTTACCACTTCAGCTGTAGAACTTTGTACCATGGAGTTTATGAGGGGTCTCAAATTCAGAAGGGTGGGCAATGGTGGTACCTATCAGACTTTAGGTAAGAATGTAATTATAGGGTAGTAAGAGATACCACAAGAAGAAGTCATAGCAGGCTAATGTGATAACTTACTGTATCATCCAATGAGTAGGAATACTAAAATTTCTGTATTAAAATTGTATTAGTGATATATTAGGCTAACATGATATGACAAAAAAATTGCAAACAAAATACTATAATTTAGTCTAGGGCATAAATGTGAGGGAATAAAACCAAATATTGTCATAGAGAAACACCCTCTTCATTTAGAAAAATGTGGAAATTTTGTGATAGAGTTTGCTGTCGTGTCATACTGATAAAGTTCAGGAGAGATTATATATTGCTGTGTGAATTGTAAATTAATAGAAATTATATCTTATATCCACATATCAATTTTACTCCAAGGGATATCAAAGGCCTTTGCAAGCTTAAAGAGACATACAAAGCAATGCCTCCATGCCATCAGCCTCTAACCTGCAGCTGAATAGATTTCCCAATAGACCCCAAGTTTTTGATTGACCAAAGTTTTACCCAGATGGCATGACAGAATTTATGGAGTGGTTGTCTTTTTGAAAATTGAGTTTTCTTAGGAAATAAGGTCCCTCCAGGCTCTGTCTCAAGCGAATTTAAAAGAAGATTCCATTTGCATGAAATAACTGGTAAATGCACATCCATGTAAGAAACCCCCATATTCATGTACAAAAAATAGCACACAGATACATTACTCTGAATAGCATCATAGCATTGGTTTGGGTTGGAAGGGATCTTAAAGACCAAATAGCTCCAACCTGTCCCCACCAAGGGCAGGGACACCTTTCACTAGACCAGGTTGCTCAGAGCCCCACCCAACATGGTCTTGAGCACTTCCAGAGGTGGGGCATTCACAGCTTCTCAGGCCAACCTGTTCCAGTGCCTCACCACCTTCACAGTGAAGAATTTTGTTCTAATAGCATTATTTAGACTCAAGAAAAATTCTGAATACAAGTTGTTGTTTGACTTTGTTTGAACACGTTGTTCAAACTTCAGTGGTGTGCTCACTTACCTTTTTGAGTGGTGAACACCAAGGACAGGGACACTTCCAGACCTGTTTCTGCTGAAGTCAGCTGAGAAGCATTCATCACGGAGCCCATGCTGCCAAATTTCCACTCATTGTCATGTAGCCTGAAAAACAGGACATACATATATATACGTATGCACACATACAGAAGTACTTTAAAAATGGATAAATTTCATCAGGCCTTCATTTATAAGCTCATCAAGGTTTAATGACATTCCACCAAAGAATGACTAAAGAGATATCAGTATGTATTCTTCTCTGAATGCATTTATATGCTTTTACTTTGCAAGCCTCATGGCTTTCAAACCAGAAGCAAAATTCTGTCCCCAAATTTTACTATTATTTTATGATATTTGTGCACAATAAAGGAGAATAAGTAACCAGAATTATTTGTCTACAGGATTAAAACTGACAACATACACAACATACCAATGCAGCATGGCAGTGGTTCCTAGTAGTTCAGCAATGAATCAATTTATTTGTATTAATTTAAAATTTTATTCAGGACAACAGTGTGGTCATGGATCACAATATGAACTTGCAGTGACTTTGTTAACATTATCCCATTTATAACACAGAAGGCAAAGAGTCAACATTGATATCAATGCAAAAACTAAGCCTTGAACACTTTCAACAAAGAGCTAACAGGGAACTGTGGACAACAATATTTCCTTGTTTCTGATCATCTATTTTACACTATCTGGAATTTTCCATTTTACAATGGAAGTTCATTTTGCATCATGAAACATTTTCAGCCACACAGATCATGTTTCACCATCAACGCAAAATACCTATAACAAACCCCTTGAATTCTCTGTCATTTTTTGTATGCTCATTATAACTTTCAAAACCCTTCAACACATTCCTCACTGTGCCTTCCACTGAATTAGCTACCACTTCTGTTATTTTGCTGCTTTACTGAACCTACACTGCCCCATCACAAAGCCATGACCTCCCTTTGCAGCTACACTCTTATCACTGTGCCAAGTTAAAAGTCTCTCCTCACCTTTGGGCTCCATCAGTGCCAGCTTTCTTCAGCTACTGATTTGCTTCTGTGCATCAGTAATACCAGGTTTGAATGTCCACTTATTCACTGCTGCCACATCATGGAGTTGCTTTCTGAAGAACAGAACTCCATTCTGAGCTGAAGCCATCATCCCTGCTATTGTCACTTACGGTGCCCATACGATGTTCACAGAGTAAATTGAGGGATAACAAGCTCTACTCGAACAATTCTTGTGTTCTATAAACACATATATGGGAAGAAGTTCCAAATATTTTATTCCATGATTTCTTTCTGTCATTTGCCCCGTCCAAGTTTTTCTGATTAAAAAAAAAAAACCTTAATTTTATATTGGGGTAATTGCATTGCTATGTTCTTACCCTCTTCAAAGGTGGGATATGAATACCTTCCTTTCCCTCTTGCCAAAAAACAATAACTAAATTAGAGCTGGGAGAATATCTGTACATGTGCACACACACTGTGTTTATACATGCAATGACATACTTGAGATCAGTAGTATTTCATACTGGCTTACAGGCTGTGGGTATAAAACAGAAACTCAAATGTGTGACTTCTGACTTTTTTGAAGTGAGAAAATAAAGTTTTTTCACTGCTTTGAAATAGAATCACACTGCCATACTGTAGATTTCAGTGATGTTTTTCTCTTAAAAATAATAATAATAAAAAAAACTACACAACTGGGGAAAGACTTCCTTTACTGAAGAGCACAGCTGTAAATAAATCATTGAACTGCAGCAAAAATACTAAAATCATCAGAAACCTTGACCAGAAGATTTTTTTTAATTGGCAAAAGAATAAAGAACAAAGAGTAAAAAAAATCCTTTCAATTTTTTGTCATTGCAACAGAATTCTTGGCTGTAGGGGGTAGAATGATGCATCCATTTGCACTTACAGTCCCATATTAGGGAATGACTAAATTACTTGTAGAGCCCATTCTGTGTCGCCACTTACGAGTAACGATATAATTTCCTAAATCACATAAATAAATACACAAAGTAAGCTCTTGGAATTCTGCTATTTTTTTCTATCCTGTATTACAAAAATAAATGAGGATGGTCATTTTTACAGAATTCAATTTTTTTGTCAGTACAGGAATACGTTCAAACATTTACATCCTATTATTGCTGAAACCAAAACCAAACTAGATAATATGCACCTTGTGAAATGTGCTCTTTTACTGTCTCTGTATTTACTAGACAAATAGTTGCAATCCCTGTTCTAGTGGAAGGAAAAGGTAACATTTACCTTTA
Source organism: Turdus rufiventris (assembly GCA_013186435.1). Taxonomy (NCBI): domain Eukaryota; kingdom Metazoa; phylum Chordata; class Aves; order Passeriformes; family Turdidae; genus Turdus; species Turdus rufiventris. The sequence continues at coordinate 559,026 of PYHW01010797.1, read as the reverse complement.
TTTATACTGCCCACAGTATTTCAAACTATTTTATGCCTAAATGTCTGAAAAAGCTAGGACTCTTTAAAAATACATTTCGTAAAGTTATGGTGATTTGAATTATCATGGCAGCTAAGATTTTGTATATTTATTTCCACATCTTAAAAAGGAATCTCATATTATTAGTAAAGATAATGTATGTGTCAAAAAAGAGGCATCAAAAGCACTTCCTGTGCACTTGACAGGGTGACAAAATATTTCTCCTATCCTTTCCTAATTGAGCTGCTGTACAAAGGGAGACATTATGATAATATTAATAATAGTTACATGGATATTTGTAGGTACTGTGTAACCCTTCAGTCCATTTTCCCAGACAATGGTGACTACAAAAAGGCTTCAAAATAGAACATCACACAATATGAATGCCACTTTTTTCTATCTTACATTTTAAAAACATCATTGAAATCAGAAAGTTCATTTACAAAGGACTGGCAGTTGCAATCACAGCAATAATGTAGTGCTGAGAAAAAAAGGGTAATTGGTTTGGTAAAGATCGCTTTCCATTACACCATAAAGCACTACACAATAGGAAAGGTCGCCAATTAAGCAATCATGAATACCAAGTACTGAAGCTGATGAAAATAGGGCAGTGGTTTAAATAGATTTGCAAGCAATTTACCTTTTCACAATGTTGGCAATCTGATGCAATTTGCTTGCAATTTTGTCTGCTTTCAGTAGCACTCGAAGCTGACACTACACAGACCAAATGGCAAAGAGGCCTGCATAGAAAATGTAAAACTATCTTGGCTGCATCAGGGAACCAGAATGGTGGTTCATCAGGAAAATTACAACAATTAACATAAGTGCTGCAAAAATCAACACTTTAAATGTCACACTCACTAGTCTGTCCAAAGACTGTAAAAGTACCATCTCCGTTGCTGGACTAACAGTAAATATGAAGCAATCACCAACAAGCCTTGAGGCTGATGGCTTTACAATTGATGTGACATTCTCTGAGTGATAAAATAGCCTTTCGTTTTACAAAAGTAAGTATTTTTCTTTTTCAGATTTAACCTGGATTATGTCAACCCAAAACTTATACTTAATTTTTTTTTTCAACTCTTCCTCCAACAAAAGTATTTTGAACTTGAGAGTGCTCTTGTTTTGATGTGCTAAAAAACTTTATGTTTCAGGGAATTGGATCCAAACTGGTAAAACTCAAATATCGATCCATTATTTTTCAATGTAAATTATACTCAAGATCGATATCGAAATGTGTTCGCTGCAGGAGATGACGTATTCATGATTAGGGCTTGGTTTATAGTTTAGGGAAGGGAGCCCCAAAAGGTAACTGTAGGTATTCCCTCAGGTTTTGGTGCAGAGCACAGAATACCTTTACACATCTCTATCAGTGTAAGCCAAACAAATGTGAAAGATGACTTTTGGAGTAATTGATATCCCGTGTAATGGCTCCCATGTTAAAGACAGATATAAATTTGTCAATTTGTGAGGGCAAATTGACTTATGGTGTATATTTAATGATTTATCCTTTTTTAGCAGGCTGCAGCATGAAATAAAACAGCAGTTCTCTGTCTTTGAGATCACACAGGAAAGCAACAATTTTTCTGTGATATCACATCCTGAAAAAAGTGCATCTCCTTTGCCTGATTTTTGATCCCAAAACTTTATTAAAATACCCATTTTTGGTCTAATTCCAAATATGGTCAGGTCAGTGGAAGCTTAGACATCCAGGACCTTGTCATTCTGAAAATTCAGGGAGTCTGAACATTTAAACCTTTTTGTATTTTATTTTTTTTCCTTCTCCAGGTCTCAACAAATGCTGATGGTTCAAGTGTTGTTAGCTCCTGGAGTCACGTTTTTTACATCATGCATGCAGTCAAGAATGTCTGGTCCTATGAACTATCCTGGGTATTGCTGTGCCAGTGGCAGGACCATTACCATGCTGCATCCTGAGCTGCCGTTGATCCATTAGCTACACAGTTTACATTAATTTAAATGACTGGTCTTGAACACCTCCACTCAGTTGATAAGAAAATTGCTGAGAGCATTTCACAGCATCTTCAGTGGTGTACCACCTCCAGTGAACAATGGTCACCAATCTTTTGTTGCCTTTATCAAAAGGAAGAGGAGTGCCCTGTGCAGTTCTGAATGGCATCAGACACTTGGTTAAACGTAACAAGAGTGCAAATGGTAGGTAAGCAATGTGACAGATATCTACTTTTCCTTTGATGTGTTTCAAATGTCCCACCAGATGTCTGCTAGTTGTTTGACTACAATTTGAGTAATATTTTGACCAAAAGAAAGCAGATTAAGTGCTGCAGTCAAAAATGCATGCAAACCCACTGATTTCTATAGAAAAATAAGTAACGGATAAGGACAACAGAATAAATATATTTCAAGTACTCAAAGGGTTCTACTGCTATTCCAAATACCTATCAGCTGAACCTTTTAACAGGTTTCCCTCAGTGCCAATCCCTCTCCAAGGCTACAGATACAATTGTAGTTCTAAAACAGTTTAATTTTAATCTATTGCTACTTTGAGATTCCTCTACATTCATTGCAGCACCCAATCTTTTAATTTCCTATTTGTTTAACTTTTACAATATTCTTCTTTACTGGCATAGTCCCATGCATACAACGTAACAGTAACTTGGCATATGACAATAAACCTCAGCACATTCTTTTTTGCACTATTCCACATCTTTCATGTCCCTCAGCATCCTAACTTCAAAAACTTTGTGAGTGTTCAACTCACCTCATTGCCAAATCTGTTACACTAAGGGCAATAAAGTGTCACTTAAAGCTAAAGGATTGCTACTGGGAGGGAAATCCTAACTGTAGTTATTACCTGAACATAAATTGCACCTTTATTACTTTTTCATCTGCTGCTTTACCGTCCCTGGCTGGGAGGCACCTGTTCACATGAACATTATCACATTTATTTGTCTACCTTTCTAATGTACATCACACTTACCAGTTGGATTGTTCCTTTTGAATTACAGTGAGTTCTCACGCTTCAACAGGACAGCAATACTGACCACCACAAACATACTTGTTCATGTATACATACATATATATATATCCATGGCTGGAAAGGGATTTTTCACTCCAAGTTTTGCAAAGCAACTGCTCTTTCTTTAGCTACAAATTCAAAAGTTGAAACACTTACTACCAAGTTTGACTGCATCTCAGTTATGCTTAGAAACTCATTTAAAAACTGTTGTTGCAGACACCATTTAATGTGAGAATGTCAGTGTTCTGTAATAATTTAAAGATCAGTAAGATTCCACAGTGGCAATATTTGAAGCAACACATGAAACAAATACCTGGGGCCCATTTTGAAGTGACATAAGATGAAGTATGGAGGTGGTTCTCACATCTTTTATAGCCCTCCATCCATAATTATCTATACTGTATCTGATCTCTTCTGGGACTCTGAGACAAACCAAGAAAGGAGAGGCAAGAGAAGATCTGTACTACCAGTAAACTCAGGAATCAAGTCGAAGGGCTCCACACCAATTCTTTTGGTGCAAAGGAGCTGAGATATTTCTTTTCTTTCCAGAGGATACAGGAGTGAGAGGTGATGACACACTTCTGCTTCACAGGGCTGGCTGGTTAGAAATTATGCAGTTCTGAATTTTCAGTCTCTCAACTACATAATAAAGAAGATGATTGCTTTAACAAGATTTTTAAATAGTCCTTATGAACCAGTTGCTAGTCAAGTAAAATTCCAAAAATTCACAATTGAAATTAAAGGAGTTAATCCTAATCTGAAATTAAACAAATGAGAATTAATTACTCTGCCACTAATCAATTACCCATTTTAATACTTTGTTTTTTCATGCCCGAAAACATTTGGAGAGGAAGAAAACCATGATGGTTGACTGAGGATTGAACTAAGTTTTGGAAATTGTGAACTGGAAAAGCCAAAGAAATTAATTTAACAAATACGAGTTTCTCAGTTTGGCTTTTATCCTTGCTGTTGGGACACAGGGAAAAGTCAGTAACAAAAACAATTTATTTTCATTGAATAGCACTAGGTTCTTAATCAATGTTAGGCCTGTTTACCTTCTTTAATAGAGTCACAAAAATTTATGCGTCTGAGGAATTGCTTTTTTATATTTTGGTGATATCTATGTATTAGGACTGCTGCATAAAATAAAGAAATTTAGTAACCTTAATGAATATTTCTACCATTAATAGTAATAATATCTCTGTATCTATACTAAGTAAAGCATCACTAAAACAGATTAACAAACCCTTGCAAATATAGTAAGAATTGTTGGAATCCCAAGCTAAGGGATATCCATCTAAAACAGAATTTTAAATATATACATGCGTATATGTGCACACTACATGAGGTGTATTGTGTCCATACTTGTTCCAGCAAACAGATGCTGAAATATCAATAGCAGGGAACATGTTTTCACGGGATTTATTCAATCCTTTGCCACATTTCATACTCAACCCAAAATGCTCTTATTTAGAAAATTATAATTTTTTGAAAAAACAAATTTGTCAGCCCATTATAAATTTTATTTCAGTCACCCCAAAGTGTTGGCTTTAGAAGAATGAAAATTCTCCATATTTAGTGAGTGGATTAGGATTAGAAAAATATATAGACCTTAGCCTGACTACTAGGACTGCTTTATGTCAGTTTGTAAGTTTTGTGGGAATAAAAAAATTGCACAGATGGGACTATAACTGACCATAACCTGCTCTATTGTATTTCCAACAATCTCTAATTACAGCAACACACCAGAGGAAAAGATTTGAAAGGGCAGGTGATGGGATAGGAGAGAAACCTGTTTGACTTAAACAGCACAGGATCCCTCACCATCAGGGCTGATGTACATCAGCCTGACAGCTAATTAGGGTAGACATGAATTTTTCCAATGTAACAGATGTTCGCTAATCAGGCCAGATTTGGAGCCCTTGCGCCAGCAACATTTCATGCACAATTTAACTATCTAAAAGGAATAAACTACTTAATGCATTGTACTGGAGGCACAGCTGTTTCACAATCAGAAAATTTGCTGTCAAAGATGTTCTCTTTAAAACTGACATGTTTTTATATAACTCTGATGGGGTGTTTATAATGTATTAATAGTTGTCAGTAAGAGCTGCTGTCATCATCAAGAAGTAAAATATTTCTGAAGGTATATTAAAATGAACAGACTCCTTTCTCTTTCCAAAATCTATTTAGATAAATTACTTTGAATGTGGCCTGTTTAATTCTAAATGTACTTTAAACAAAAGGTTTAACATGTATCTTTCAAGTTACATCAATAACAAAATATACAAGTCTACTTTCTCACTAGGGAGTAAAACTGAAATATCTTTTAGTTATAGTGTAAATTTATTTTATTTGCAAGAAAATAATAAATATAAAATATGCTTTGCTAAAATGATGGGAATGGTCTCTCTTTTCTTCATAAGAAGTAAATAATGTGATAGAAAAGTCAGATGTAAAGTATCCACAGGTTATATCGATTCATTACTTAGGAGACCAAGAAAAGGGTATATGAGATTTTTATTCTTGCATGCCTATTTCATAGACCAAATCCCGAGGTAAATGAGAGGGCTTAAGTCAATTTACTGAAAGCTAAGGGTCTTGCATTTTGTGTCTAAATTTAATATACAATATCATCAACTGACTAGCATACTTTCTTTTTAACAGCCTGGTCTTTGCAGTTTTTTGACAGTTTTTTTAGCCATGAGAAAAATCAAGTGATGCAACATTTCTAGGAAAGTTTGGACAAATGTTGCATAATCTATAAATTCTAGCAGTATAAGATAGAGCACAGAACTGGAAAAAGTTCACGGTGTTTGTGATAACAGCATCTAAACACTGCACAAATGCAGCTCCCACTGAAGTCAGTTGGGTTTGAAGGTCATGAGGTACCAAAGATGTCAAGTCTGGCAAAGATGCCCGTGGCTATATCTGTGTAAAACCCAGCACTGTTGTCATTTAACACCTCATAAAGGACAAAGTCTGAAGCCTGTTCTCATTAATCTGGGCTCTACTTGCAAGTAATACAGACTAGATGGAGTTAGAATACATGTGAATAACAGACAACAGAGTCTAGTTCTTCAGGGAGAAGACTGAGGTAAAGGATTGTCCTTGTCCTTTCCTGGGTCCTCAAGTCCAAAGAATGATGCCATTCTTACCATCATTGTTCTGGAAAACTGGCTGTATTTTGGGGGAACCTAAAAAAAAAACTAATGTGAATTTTAAGGAAAGTTGCTGAAAAGGAGATGTTAAGGGCTTCTAAGAGTCAAAGACAAAAGCAAACTAAAATAAAGAGCAGATATTGATTGTGCCAAAATCCTGGGATTGATAAGGACATTCAGTGAGGAAGAAATATCCAAAGAGTCAAACACAATTTTAAGAGCTTTCACAAACATAAACAGAGACCACAATTAACACGGACACAAAATTAGTGACTCCAAATGAACAATGATTCAATAAGACTATTGCTAATAATTTTTTTTCAAAAGGAAGTTACTATATAAAATAAAATAAGGGAAACCCATTTACAAATAATAATAACAATAAAGAACTTGAAATAAATTACTTGTGAAATTCTGTAACTTTTAAGCCATCTAAAAGACACTACATATCCTTTGCCATAATGAGAATTTTCTCTATCAACAAAAACCTGGTTGTTTTGGGTTTTAATGACATCTACAGAATAAGGAACCAAAATATCACCAAAATGGTGCAGAGCAGAAGAGTGATTTGGCCAATAGAAAGCTAACCTAAGTAAAATAATGACCAACAGTAAGAAATGTTATGAAAATTACCAGCTATCTAAAGGATGCAAAATCTTTGGCTTTGGTTTACCGAGAGTCCTTATCCTGGACTTATTGGATGCCCTCTTTTTTTCTTTTTTTTTTTTAACAGAAAAAAAAAGAGAAAATTAAAAAGAGCACTCATATTTTAATGATTAAAGATTTTAATACATATATATGTTTAACTCTATTCAGTTAAGCAATCCCCTCAACTTCAAGCAAACACATACATGTTTATTGGATGAAGTTGTTGGTAGTGGGACATAAAGAATGTAGCCAACCTATGTGGATTTCAGTTTAGCCTTGAAGCTGCATCTCACAACCTTTAAGTTTGAAAATGGGTTAGTATAATCCTGAAGAAGAGGATTTGGTGGGCTGGAAAGAAATTGCAAGGAAAAGCAGTGCATTGCATTGATGAGAGGTGTTGTGGGAGGTTTGCCCATGGAGAGAGAATAGTTTTGTCTTTCTTAACATCTTCAGTAATAATCCGAAAGAAGTAATGATCTTAATGAATTCACTATCATAATGAGCTAACAATGGTAATTTAGGAGGAGCTGAAAGTACCAGTAAGAACAAAGACAAATAATACAAAGGCACCCTGAGAGATTAAAAGCATAGGCAGAAATACTGTAACAAAATGAGGTTTGGACTGGAAAGACACAATTCCCAATGCATTTGTTGAAAAACAATCCAAAGCATGAATATTCAATGACAGAGTCAGACACTAATTGGCAATGCAAAATGGCTGAAGAGAAAAAAAAAACAACCAAAAACACCCCAGCAGTATATTTCATGCTGCCCATGCATCAGCTTCAGAGCATGGGAAGTCAGGAGTCAGTCTTTTCTACACTGCTGATGAACATAAGAGAGGAATTACCACCCTGGCCCAGGCCTGCCAGCCATTGCAGTACCCCACATCTGATTGTGAATAGTGACATCCATTTCATTAAATACTTGGCCTTTATCACAACAATAATAGGAACATAATGGATTCTCTTTTCTAACTGCAGGCAGTCAGGGGAGGTGGCTCTTATTTTTCCCTTTACTCATTAGAAACTTTTGAGCACTTTCAAAACAAACGAAAAAATCCCATAAAACAAAAAAAACCCCAAAAACCCAGCCTTACAGATTAGACAAGCAGCTGAGGCCTTTTAATGTTATAGGCACTATGTTACCAGAAAAGTATTCATTAAATGGTGGGGATGGGGCAGCAACAAAATCATCTATGAATCATCAGCCTTCACAAAGAAGACTATGTTTCAGGGACAAAAACATATGTACATTCACTTCCATTAAAGGGTGACAATGATACCAAGAACATACAAGTCAACAACATATCTGATTTTATGGTCCTTAGCAGCACCTATTTTGCAGTTCATTTTTGTCAGCCTCATATATTCTCTTTCACTGAAACCATTAATGGGTCTGTGGACCCTGTGTCAATTCCTTCCAGGAAGTAAAAATATGTGCTAGGTTCCTTCCAGTGCTCAGGATAAGGCCAAAATACATCTAGCTCTTCTTTTCATCCTCACCGCAGCAAATTCACCACTGGAATAGCAACTTAAAAGAAGCAGTGAATGTTTGAGCCACGCTTAAAGCAGATTGGACAAAACCCTAGAATATCACTGTGTTGTGAGAACTGTCGTCATACTGGTCAATAGCATCTAATTGTTACTTAGGTTCCCCCATCTGTTTGTAGCCATCTGTTGTTTCTCATCTTATATTTAGGGTTCCTACTGCCTGGGTACAGAGACACCCAAGCTGGCCTCACACCCTCTACAGAAGCACCGAGGAGTTTGTGGGGACAGGGACACCCTGGGAGCCAAAGGGCACCTGGAAAAGCGAAAGTTGTTTGCTCCTCTCAGTACAAATGTATGGCAGGGCTGTAGTCATGTGCTGTACTGCTTTTCTAACCACACTGGTGTGCCTCTGTGAAGAGAGTGGCAATTTTTCCATGTCCAGCCTCTAAGAGATCCCTCTGTAAACAGAACATATAGGATAAAGGCTGATTAAAGAACTTTTAATGTGCAGCTCTGTTAAATCTTGAAGCCTGTTACAGTTCATCTTGTCAAACGCTAGTTTAGGAATTGTAAAGTTTTTTGCAAAGGATATCTAAGAGTCTAGAATGGCAATGAACACACAGGAGAGCTCATATGCCTGTTCAAGACTCTTTAGCTAAAATTGTTACTGTGAACACAAAAATATGCATATGATCAATATGAACTACTATAGGGGATTTATACTCTGCCATTTCTTTGTAGAACCTGTACAGACTCAGAATCCCAAAATAAAACCATTTGAACTCTAACCTACCAATTTCATAATAAAATAAAATTGTAAAAAATAGCTCAAGAAAAGAATTAACAGGACTATGCAGCAAAATTCTCTCACTGCTCAAAACAAACAGCTCTGCTGGCAAAAACAAAAATTTTACAAACTACCCAAGACTTCAAATCTTCTGTAGTCCTTTATCAAACCAACCCTTGCACAACCCTGACCAGAATTTAGCAAAATTTTGTACCTGTGTCTTCCTAGTAATTGATGGAATTTCTAATAACAAGGAAATACTTACAAATAATAAAACCCCCAAGTATTGTAAAAGAAGTTTCCAAACTGCATGGGAAATATAAATCTCCTGTACTGAACTACAGGACAATGTTCTTTCTTCCACAAAACGGAATCAGCCTCATGTGCAGAGCAATAGAACCAGCTTAGGGTCACACCTCAACCATTTTTAATCAAGGCTCCAGACTTAGATGCCAGCCTTACTGGCACAAACTCCAACTAGACCGCAACTAAAAGCACCAAAAGCATTATATATAAAGCTCAGTTCTGGAAAAGTGAAAGCTGTTTGTTTCTCTCAGTGCGAATATATGGCAGGGCCACACTCCTGAGCTGTGCTGCTTTCCTAACCACACTGGTGTGCTTCTGTGGAGAGAGTGGCAATTTTTCCATGACCACATACAAAAGAACAGTCATCCACACACAAAAGACAGTTTTTTGTGCAGAAAATATACATGTCCACGATTGTTTGGAAATGAATTGTGAAGACAAGGCAATAAAAATATCAGAAAATAGTCCAATTTGTGAACCACACACAAGTGGCAGAGATTCCTAGGTCTCAGTGAAAATATTTTTGCAGTAATTAAAATAGGGAAAACTTAAAATACAAAAAATCAGCAACATTACAGTTGTAATCTAACATTTTAAAAGAGATTTGACCTCAGTTTGGGGAATTCATTCTACTGCATTAAAAAAAATTTGTGTCAAGTTCTTGAAATTCGTCAGCATTTAACCAAAGGACAATATTCAATTCTGTGCCCATTCAGATGTCTCAGTCTTTATCTCTGATCTCGTAGGTTCTCTGTGAAATTTGGAACATCTGGGTAAGTTTTTATATGTAACAATATGTAGAGGACAGCGGTCAATATATGGCTGAGAATATCACATTAGTAGTATCAGTGAAAGACAAGATCAAGTAAAATATTGACAAGAAGCTAACAACCAACAACCAATAATCATTTTTAAACCTAAAACTTTATGGTATGCCCCAATCTTTCTTTTGTCAATTTGTTTGTTAGTTGCTGAATGCCCAAAGTGACATACTTGCTTCAAACACTGAAGTGTTTTTTCCCACTGATCATTTCAAACCCTGCATTTTAACACAGTACAAAAAAAGCATTGTCCAGTGAATATTCTGGTTCAAAAATTTTGATAAAATCACTAGATATAAATATTTCCAGGATAGAAAACATAAGACTAGACTTTACGTTTCAGATTTCAATGCTTCACATGAAAGTGCAAATGCTGTGCTATCCCCTCACTCCTCCTGAATTGCCCCCAATACAGCAGACAATGAGTTTGCAGTTGCTTGATTTTTTTTTTCTCTGTTTTTTTCACTTTTCTCTGTACCAGTTTTAAAATATGCAGCTACTCAACTCTTTGCCTAATGACATCTTATTTTAACACCAAACTAGTAAAAATATGAGGCACAGAAATGGCAGCTAAGTATATCCAGCTTGGGAGAGAGCTCTGTGGCTAATGTGCTCTGACAGCCTTTGCAAGCCAATAGACTTTCAGTGGAATATGGCTGCAGATCAAGTGTAATCATTTCAGCCACTTTTCAATTTATGGACAGGATGAGCAGATAGCTTATTCTAACATTTGGCTTTTTGGGGGCCAAAAAGCTTATATAAATTAATGGCATGTATAAGTGCATACTGCTGCACTGTAACAATGCAAAACAGGAGGCATTCCAGTCTGTTCTTTCAGCAAAACTCTGCTATGCTGCTACTCAGCACAGTAGTTCTTTATTTGCATCCCTGCAAGCCACTCATTGTGTTGCTACTGTTTTATGCTTTTCCTAGCTTCTTCTGTTTATGAAATGTTGTTTTATCTTGTCAGTGTGAGTAAATCTTTCTTTATATACCATGCATCTCATTTAAAAACCTGACAGAAGAAAAAAGCCAGGCTGAATTAAGTAATTTTAACCAATTATTTGTTATATATCTTACTTAATCATCAGATATTTTTATCAACAGGAAGGTGCAATGCCTGGATGTGATCAGTGATAGACCATGAGTCAAACACTTAGGTCAGTCACTGTCCCTCTCCACAAACTTAGACAAACAACTTCATCTTCAGCTGCTCTTCTCCCTCTGCCATTTACCTTTATTTATTTTACCTTTTAATTTACCTTTTTGGTCTTGCACTGCACACAGTTAGACACCTGAATAAGCAGCTTGCCAAAACTGGGATGTGCTACTACAGCTGTACTGTATCTTTGATGTATTTCTCTTACACTGCTCATCATCATCGTTATCATAATCATCATCATTATTATTAATAATAATTATATACAAATATAACATGGAGTAAATAAGCAGTCCTTTCCAATGGCTGAATTTACTAGGAGGAGGAGATGTAAAAAGGCAACATGAATGGGAAGCACCAGTCTGCCTGGATGGTTCCATTGATCACCACTCGTGGATCACCATTATTTTTGTAGGTGGAGTTTTTGACTTATTCATTTTGGATACTTTATCTTTGAAAAAGACTGCATGTGTCTTCGCATCCTGCTGAGATCTGGTCTCACCTAAACTGCCTGAGACAACATTACTCTCAGTTATAGAAACTAAATTCTTCTGGAAACTGTGTCTAATGCAGAGCATCAAACCCTCTGGAATATTTATATCCACTTTTTATTGCCTCCTTACATTTCTAGGTAGCTGAAAATAGATTTAATTGAAAAGGAAAATTAGGCAAATATTCTTATATTGATGACATTTTCACATTGAGTCAAAAGATCAGGATGTGCTAATTTTATACATAGATGATCAGCAGAGAAAACGATGAAAATCTTGCTATTTTTTCAAATTAACCAAAGATTACTGTCAAATATAGGGAAAATAGGTTTTCCTGTCTGCTCTGACAGCTGCTGTACCTGAAGTTCTGGATCATGACAACATCTGGTCTAAACAATATTAAGGATGTGTATGGAAAAGGAAAGACCCCACCTTCTTTACACACAGGTGAGAAAATATAGACCCAACCGCTCCCTGAACTACCTCAAGGAGTAAAAGCCAGCAGAAATTTGTAAAAACCTCTTCTATGTGCAGAAGCACTCTGCATACAGAGAAAAATTGTAGCCTACATCTCGTCTGGTTTTAGGGGGTTTTTTGCCTTTTTTTTTTAATGAAGGACAATAAATCAATTTTAGATGTTCCAAAATCAAAGAGCTCACCACAGTTGTTTGGGGTTTTTTTTAGAGAAAGACAAAATCTCTTTATAACAAGTTATTATAATGTTGTTTACAACATCTTGTTATCAAAATCTCTTCTTTGTGTAGAAACCTGCAAGGGTGACTAACTGACCTCTTAACTTTTTCCTCAATAGACAGACTTGGGTCTGTGAATCTCCTTTGTCTCTCTCAAGCAAACTTTTCACACTTTTAACTTTTTTCATGTCTTCTGCAAATCCTCTCCTAATTTTTATCATATTTTTTTTTTTGCAGTGCAAGCTTATGTTCAGCTGACTGACTGCTCTGAGATCCAAGTAGCTGAAATTGCTTCCCAAGAAAGAATTCCCTGTGTGTACACAAAGCACCCCTTAGAACTGGATGTGCCTGAAAAGGGATTTCATGAGAAGCTTTCTGCAATGGCCAGAGATAACCACAGTTCTCAGGAAGTTTCTTCACCACTGCATTAAAAGACACTGTGGCAGTTCATCACACCCAAAGTGTAAATGTGTGTATTTCAAGTCAGCATTTGTAAAAAAAATACCTTTTTTTTCTGATGAATCAAATTTTTAGCAGTTTCTAACATGAGCAATGGCACATTGGGTGAACATTCCTTTACAGAAATTATTTGGAGGATGAAATAGTGACAAAGAACTTAAGAGAAAACACCTGTTCTTCCCAATAATGCTTTTTTTCCAATCCATTTGATCTCTCAGTGTCCTTGGCTATCCAAGAGTGGAGAAATAAAAATACGACTCTCTCAAAATCATTTTAATATGTGATGTTATTATTAACTAGGGTACAAACAAAATATTATGAGACTGTAGATTTAGTCTTCTTCATTTTCCAAAATTGCTTTCTACTTATAACTTTGACAACAAATCTCTAACAAATTGAGAATATTTGGTAAAACAATAGCAACAAATTGCTGCAGTCACATGATGAACTTTCAGCTGCCAAGTCTCACCCGAGAGAGAATTTTCATAGCTGAGCTGCATAATCCTCAGAAAAATAAGCATTTATAATAGAATTACTGACAGACTTTCAACTGCAGTATTGGGAATAGTCGTATTTAACAAACTGGTGGTTATGGTTTTATTTTATTATTTTTTAGAGTTTGCATATACAATAATTTTAAATAAAACTCACAACAGACCTCAGCTACCTAGAAAAATAGATTATGGAGGATAACCAAGATAAATCAGAGCATAGATAACACAACATATATTTAAGTTGCTCTATATTTAGGAATACAGCACTGAAAAGTAATTGCCAATGCACAGAATTAAGTCAGTATAGAAAATTAAAAATATAAAATTTACTAAGTGCAATTTAATTTAGCTGAACTCAGGTCACCTTTATAAATTCAGTGGTTTCAGATGGTCAAAAACAGTCCAATTTTTTCACAATACGGAAGTACTGACAAAACTATATACATTTAATATTAGGTAATGGTAGCATGCATTAGTTGCTAAATAAAAATATTGCCTGGATGAACACAAAATAAATAAATTTTTTACAAAGTGATTAAGTGATCAGAAGTTTGAAAAAAAAATCAACCAACAACTTAGCATCAGAATAAGTAGAATGAAATAAGAATATAGATATATACTGAAAATAGGAACATTTTCTTCTATCTAAATATAGATTGTACTTTGCTTTTCACATAGAGAAGAATTAAATGCATAGTCAAAAGTAGTGCTTGAGATAATACCTGCAGTAAGAATGACTATGTCTTTTAGGATTTTCCCCCCTTTGAATTTAACAATGCAAATTTAACAATGGATTCTGCCCAATGATTGCAAATTTCAGCAGTGACATTCTTGATGGAATAGCCTGATTAGAAAATAATTGTACTTCTTTTCAGCTACTGTTACCTCACCCACACTTTTCATTTCCTACAAGGTACAGTGGCAAAACCGCATCTTTCAACTCTCCCTCTTTTATCTGATGTAGTGGATGACAGGTAATCTAGCTGAAAGTTCCTACAATTGCACCACCAGAAAAACACTGGCTGATGAAATCTGAGCAGTTATCACACTAACCATCACCTGTCAAGCCTCCTGCTTCAATTTAAGGTTGCATCAATTTTCTGAAGAGGAAATCAAGGGCAAAGAATAAAAGCGCTACAGATAAACACTGACAAAGGCCCTTTCTGGGTTTTTTTATTTATGATGGGATGTACTATCATAGGTTGCTCTGTGAGGTTTTATCAACTGTCCTGATACATCCCAGATAGCTTGGAATTCTTTGGCCATTGATGAAGTGCTATACTTGCACTTACTGAAAGGGCAGAAGATTTCTAACTGAAATTACTTTCACTAAATACCACAAAGATATTGAAGTCAGAAAGAGCAAGGAGATGGAACAAATGACAGCTGCATATAACAATGAACTTCTCTGTTCTCTGAGCAGGCAGAAAAGGCTGATTAGAGTTAGAACATGAAACAATGTTTTCTTAAAGCCAGGGAGCATATTGTGTAAAGCGTTGGGTACAAAGAGTTCATATGTTCTTTGTAGTGAAATGGAAACACATTTGTTACTTACTGTATTTACCATGGACTCAGCCAGTTCTACAGAGTGAAGTACAATGGGACCTTCTTACAGGTGGGAGAAAATTACAAATTTCTCAGGGAAGGGGAAAAAATACCTCAATATCAAAGTGAGCCAAATTCAGGTCGCAAGCAATTCCATTCAGTATCAGCGATTTCCATGGAATTATAACAACCAGTCAGCAGTCAGCCTGACTTGTGGGTGTGAATGGTGTTGGCATTTTTAAATGGTCTTCCTCTTGGCTGCAAAATCAGCAGAGGGAGAGACTCTCAGTTCCAATGTGACTCTTTGGTAGCCGTCCTGAAGGGGAGCAGATGAAACAAGCAACATAAAGTACAGTAGTTTCACGAATATAAGCCGCACCATTTTAACTAAAATTTTGCTCCCACACCGGAAATGCGGCTTACATTCAGGTGCGGCTAATATGTGAATAATTTCCTGATATTTCCAGCCCCTGAAGTGGAAACCGAGGTGCCGAGTCGAGCAACCTGCCAGTAAAAGCCGGCATTTTGCGATTGTTACAAATTGTTACTCTGTTGTGCCACGGGTGGAGCTGGCTCCCTGCAGGCAGCATGGCGGGCAGGGGAGGTTCCTCCTTCCCTCCTCTGCCACAGCCCGAGGGAGAGACGAGGGGGCCCCGTGCTGCCATCGCCTCGGCCCGTGGG
>PYHW01010797.1:491903-543179 GCA_013186435.1 Turdus rufiventris | reverse complement strand
CCGTCCCTGACCCCGCCGCTGCCACAGGAGCAGGGGGTGGCTCCGTCCCCGCCGCCATGGGAACGGGGGTGCTCTGTCCCTGCCCGCCACCGTGGGAGCGCGGGGGGCGGCTCCGTCCTGGCCCCATCGGCAGCCCTGAGCAGGGCAAGCCTGCACAGCCTGAGCCGAGCCAGTAAACCCCCCGCCATGCTGCGATTCTGTTACTATTTGGCAACTTTGTTGCACGCGGGTCCTCGCTATGAATGACAGGGCGGCTTATATTCTGGTGCGGTTTATTTAAGGACAAAAAACGAAACGTTTGCCAATACCCAGAGATGCAGTTTATAGTCCGTGCGGCTTATATTCGTGAAACTACTGTAATAGCAAGAAAAACATTCTCACACAGATTCACATCTGGCTATGAATATATCATGAGACTCTGATTTTGCCCCACTGTTTCCAGATTCCTTACCAATGGTCAGAAGAGGATCAATAGATCCCAATAAAGCCCATGGGTACTTTCTGATGACTTCCACTAACTTTCAACTAACATGAAACATTCAGATACTTGCAACTTCTGTTCCAGTCAAGCACTCATAGTGGGCGCAGGAAGAGTACAAGATTTATTAAGGACTCTTTAATACAGAGTGACCATTGTCTTTTTTTCCCTTTTTTTGTTACTTCTTTATTCATTTGTTGATATATTAGCCCACAGTGAAGACAAGAGAAGAGGATAAATGCTACGTGCAGTCAGTCATGCAAAAGCTAGATGCTTTTCTCAGCATGCCAAGTTTGGGATTCAGCAAGATATAATGGAGATAGATCAGTACAACAAAGTTCACAGTTCTCACTGGATAATATTCTTACATTCATGTCAGGCCCCAAGACAAGGCCCTTGATGCTGACAACCTTGTCGAGTGGCAAATTGCAAATTCTGCCGGTGTTGCTCCTGTCAGGAGTATTTCAAGCAGAGCAACCTTCAATGGAAAAAGTGACAGTCTTGTCTGTAAAGCCTGCAAATACTCACTAACTACAGAGCAACACATTAGGAAAAACTTGTGCTTTATTCGTCTGAATTCATCAAGCAATTTGCACAAATCTTTCTCAACAACTGCATCAATTGCAGTTGTTTTAGATGACAACTCAGTAAAATAATCACAAAGAATTAGTGTTGCTCCTTGCCTGGATGACAATATTTCTAAGCAGAATAACAGTAATTCCACCAAAAGTATTTCTGTCTTGGATTTCTCTAGCAAAGCTCTGAACTTCTGCTCTCAAAGTTAAATGATTTCTCAAGAAAACAAGCTTTCCTAGCAGAAAGTAATTTTTACTTCTCAAATTTATGGAGAAAATTTGAAAACATTATTAGACTGCAAACTATGAACTTCTAAACCAAAAAGCAAGTTCAAAGTACCTAAGTGCTTTCATATTTTTAAACTTTATCTACGTTTTGAAAGATTGACTTAGGAGTTTGAGTATCTGAATCTGGCAAACAACAAAATTATGAATAAGAACTATTAATGACTGATAAGGGTTCCAGGTGAATATTTCATCAAGTTGAAATGTATGACATCTTCTGTTCATCAGTTCTTTCTCTAAATTCTGGAGATAATTTTAATAATCCCAGAGGGAAAAGAACTTACAAAAAGATGACTATGTGATCAGTTTCATCTTCAGGAAATGATATTCTTTTCCTCTTCAACCAGTTTCATTTAAAAATATTATATTATTATATTCTATTTTTGCAGATATGCAGCAGGATTTCAATAGTTCATCTTAAATGATACTAAAAATTAATTATCTATATTCAAATAACTCCATGTTTTGAAAAATTATGCTCTTGATCCATTTACATGACACATTTACCCCCTCTTTTCTAAAGAATACAATTAATTTTACTTTTTTACCAAGTAAGCAAAATAGTTGCTTCTAATCCAGCCTTAAGAACACCCAACTAGTTCAGGAGGTTTTATGCTACACCTAAGTCTGCCCCACAGAAATCTTGTTTAAGAAAAAAAAAAAACCTAGCAAACTTTCCAGCACTGTGGCTGAAGGCCACAGCCAGGGACCTCTGCCTCGGGGAGGGACAGAGATCATAAGATGTGACCTAAAACATGTGAGTATAGTAACAATATATAGATTATAGTCACAGTGTAAGACATGTGACAATTCAAATAAACAGGCAAAAAACATGGCACATTGCTTAAATTTTCCTATTAAAAAGCAGATTTTTATATGTTAGGGTACGTCTTGTTACAGGTTTAGGATTATTTTAGACATCTGAAAATTTATTGAAATTACTAAAAGCCTCTCATATTTCAAGAACTCATATTAGACCAGCAGCAAGGGTCTACGGAGTTTGTAGAGAGGGGCTGCAACTTTCCAGTACAAAATTACTGAATGCTTTGGATGTGGTTTTTTTTTGGTTTTGCTGTATTGTAAGACATCAATCATTTACTGAAATCATTTACTGAAATCTGAACTAGGTTTGGATCCTAAAGTCATAGAAATCCCAAAGTTGGTAGAACCAGAGCCTTGTTTTGACTCCATCTGTATTAGTATGGTGTTTTTCCCTGTAGGACTTCAAGAATGTGCAGAAAAGATTCATACAATAAAAGCAAAATTTTTAGAAAAACATCAATGAATGTGATGTCTCCGATATAATGAAACCCAGCAAACCCCAAATATAACAAAAATGAGCAAATAATAGTTCTTGATTTTATTGAACATTTGATGTAGCATTTACTGTACAATATTTTACAGTATTTAATCAGAGGTTTCAGTAAGAAGCTTGCCCAAGTAAATACTACTGGCAAAATTGGTTTATTATTAACCACTGTGCATTATTAAGTAATTTTAAGGAGAAAAAAAAATATTTTTTAAAAAACCCCAATGGCTTAACCTAGATGACAACATCCAAACTTATTTTGCTTTCCTATTTGGCATGTACCAACAGGAATACATTCAATGAGTACGAAAAAATATCTGCTGCATTTTCTGCTAGCTATGGGGGTTATGGCTAAAGAATTAGTGAGGGAAGAGGAAAGGGAAAGGGAAAGGGAAAGGGAAAGGGAAAGGGAAAGGAAAAGGGAAAGGGAAAGGGGGTCCAAAACAATCCCCCCTTAACCAAATCATATGTTTCATCTGCCTGCATTCAAATGACACTAGTTGCTCAAAAAATATTTTAAATATTATTCTATGGAAAGACCTTGATTTTTGTTACCCAAACTCAGACTAAACTCCTTCTTTCACAACATGTAGGGTTGCCTCTACACCTGTTATACTGTGTAGAACAATAAATCTGATGTAGCTGTAGTGCAGGGGACAGGGTACACATTGTCCTAATCCTGCAGAGGTGCTTTAGTGGAAAATGTAAAATATCAGTGAGGTCCATGTGCCATGTATGGCCCAAGAACAGGAGTTATATCCTAGGTCTGCCAAGTGCATTTGCAAAGGAGAGAAGGATGAATTTCCACACTAGAGAATGCAAAGTTACTCTCCTAAATCCATGGCCAAGGTTGCTAAGGTGCTGGACCTTTTGTAGCAGGGTCCATATTTTTGTCTGCAAATTTAGGCACCCATATGCAGGAGTGCCTTGCAGCATGGCATGGTGTATGACATGCTTGGGAATAGATTCAATAGGTCAGTTTGTTTTAAACAAGTATCACCAAATTTTATTTTTTTTTTTAACAGTGCTGTGCTATTTCTGGACTGTTGAAGCAGGCTGAGGAAAATCACCCACAAAGCAAAAGGAACATGGCAAAATGGTCCTGCAGTGTGTTGCCTTAATACATTTAAATGATTTAATGACAAGTAGGGGATTACAGGAAAACACAATGCACGCTGGAGGTAGCAAAGGACACCCGCTGCCTGTACTGTGAAATTCAAAATGGATTCCAGGAAGGGAGCACAATGCCAGGCTGCTTTAACTATTGCTCCTACTTCCTATACTATTATTACAGCTCACCAGTCTTGAAGCCTGAATGACAGTGGTCTGAGCCCTTTCAAACCACAGCTAGAAGGTCAATTTTTGTAATGAGAAAATGGAAGTGGTGGTGCAGTGGATCACTGAACCTTACAGTTTCTTCTATGATAAACTGACAGTGCTCAATCAAATTGTGGTGTAGGAACACAGTGACAACACCACCATGAAACACACAACGGATGAACTAACAAAAGGACTTAAATCTATGAAAACCCAGTGTGATATCAAAGCTAAGTTTGCTACTACTTTCACACTGCAGAATCACTGTAACCCCTCACCAGCACAGCAGAAATCTGTAGACAGCAGGAATATCGCATTGCTCACAAAGCCACTCTTCTGTCCTGGGTGCTTAGATCCCAGCCACACAGTAAATAAAAAGTCTGGTTGGAAAGACTATTTGAATGAGCTATTCCAGAAAATTTAAATGCTTGACATATACAAAACCCTGCTTTGATTAATACTTTAGCTCTGCTTGTTCTAAGACTCTGGAACTTACTGCAGGTGAGCAAGCCAGCATGAATAACCTCGAGGTTTTAAAATACTGTCAATAGATCTGCAATTACAGTACTCCAAGGCCACAGTGTGTGCTTCAAAAAGGAACAAAAATTAACAGCTGTAAGCTACAACTATTTCACCCTTGAAGTCTTGCACAGTAGTTGAACGAGTTCGAAGTACCTCTGCATCCTATTCACCGCATCTCCCCACTTTTGTATACAGTAATATTAAGGGTAATGCCTAGCAACAATATTCATCAGCTTCACATTTTTACCCTAATTTGTGTCCCTTTAACAGCCTAAGTGACTCTAATGAAAGGGAGAAAACCTTAGCACAATAAATGTGTGAAAGAAATTACAGACACAAACAAGAAATCTGAGAAATAAAGCAACTTGAATGTCAGTAAAATAGTAAGGAATTGTCTGGTGCTCTGAAGTACCAGCTGATCAACAGAAAATGTGCATTTTTTGCCCAAGGACACGAGATAAGGAGAATTACTTCAAAAAACTTCATAATTTTCTTAAATTGCACTTTTTCTAATGTGAATGATGGAGAAACAACAAGTAGTACATGCAGTATGCTTTCGTCTCTAGACACACAGAAGAAATAAAAATGCTGGATCAACTGAACAAGTTAGATAACCATTAACCAAGTCTGATAGATGTATCCTTTTTTAAAATATTGAAAGGAGTGAACTAATTTTTTTAAAACCTGCAAATGAGAATTACCCAGAAAGATTTTCTAACACACTGACAAGCAGCAAGTGTGATGGATAAACTTTTCTTTAACAGTTTCTGTCAGCCAGTCTGTACTTTAAGGAATGGTTTTGGCTTATTCATGTATTCATAGCTTTTAAAATGTGAAAGGGACAATATTTCCTTAGCTTACAGCCTACGATAAAATTATCTAATTCCACAGACATAGACAATTTTTACCCAATTATTTCTAAAATGTGTCAATGATTAGCACAAAATATGATACAAAACAAACATCAATTCACAGTTGTAATAGTTCTGTGTTCCACTGAAATAAAAACATTAATTTTTATACTAAGCAACTTAAACTTACCAATCACTTTTGGAGATCTCACTTAACCTCATGACAATTATTTTAAGAACGCAGTCAAAACCTGATTTTCTGGCACAAGTCTGGTGCAGATTTTGGTGGGAGATCCCCATGCTCTTGATAAGAACTTCCAGCTTTTAGGCAAGAGTTCATTTACTGACTTTATTTTCTCTATTTTTGCAAGTCAACTTCCCCCCCACCCCCGTCCTTTTATGTGCTTTGTTTATGACAGAAGTGATTGTGTTTATTTGCTCTTCCAACAGTACATGGAATCTTTAGGAAGCTTGGGGTGGGACATATGCTGATTTTTTTTTTAAATGGTACTAATTGGCTGAACAGCTGAGTCATGACACCATCTCCATTCCCCTGACTTCTGAGGTTTGCCATTGTTCCCTTGGCATTCCCACCCTCCAGCAGGCCAAGCTTTGATGCAGAATTAGGAGTCCATTTAAATGCATATTAACAACTGAAAGCCTGTTTTCATGCGAAGTTCTATAAAAACTTCAGTACTTACTATTTATGAAGCATTTAAAGTGACATTAAAACTGTGGGATCACTAGTTTCAACAGTAACGAATATGTGTTTTTTGTTGGCATGAAGATTACAGTAAGGGTTAAGAGGCACACACTGGAACAATGTTCAGGTACAATATTTGCACTCTCTGAGTATCTTTTAAAGTATGGATAGTGTTTTAAAAGTCACTCATCTTCCCAGCCACATAACTAGAGCAAGAATTCTTCCTGCAGACCTTTAGAGAAAGCTAACAAGCTGGATTTTCACTCTCTACAGGCACCGCCAACCAGCCATATGATTTGATTCTTCTCACACATCACAGCCAGGTCTTGGTTATGCTCCTGCATCACTGGGCTGAGCACAACAGAAAAGCCTCCCCAGGACATATTTTGTTTTTAAAAGATATTAAATCAATTTTTTTCTTCTGAATATTCTGCACTCCCACTGAAATCAATGGCAACTAGAAGCACTTAGCAATTCTAGGCGCTCTGCTCTACTTGCTAAATACTTCTGTGCTGCTACAGAATACAGTATTATTTTTTAGTTACAAAGAAGCCAAAATTCACCCAAAAGCTTTTTTCCCCTCTTCAGTCTAAATAATTTTTCAAGATTAGAATTCTCCTTAATAGCATTTATTTTATTTTTGTAGAGCTAGAGTTAGAATATCTCCTTCTTTTTGAAAGAAATATCTTATGATAGACCTATTAGTCTGCAATTACTGCTATTCATATATTCAACTATTTATCATGCAAACAGCCTGCTTTTGCAGTAGGTGTCCATTTGATTTCTCTACTTATATTCATCTATATGTTTTGTGTCCTTAGTTAATCAGCAGGGATATCACTTAGAATTTGCCCCTTTGGGGCAAGAACTGCTTTTTGCCTAAACTTAAGCTTATGGTGAACCCTACTAGGTCTTAGAAGAAGGACTATGCATGCAGTGATGTTGAATTTAATCAGATTCCCGTGGGCAGATCCTGCAAGATATCTAAATCATTTCGAATCAGACTTTGCAACAGTCAAACAATTACTAAGGAATAAAAATACTTGAAGAATTTTTTTAGCACTGAGTCAATATTCAGGGGTTGATTTAATCTAATAGAAATTAGATTTAATGGATGAGTGGTTGTAGGTCACAGGGACCTCAGTATCAGACTCAGCAGACAAGACATACTCTGTGCCTCTAAGGGATAAATGTCTTAGCTACAATCTGCTTACTAGGTGTACTGTGATAGAATCTGTGACCCAAAACACAGCCTTCATGCACAGGCCACTTCTAAGTGCTACACGATTGTCACACCACTGAGGCAGTCCCGTGAATAATTGTGTCAGAGAAGCAGAGTATTTCATTCATGCTTTGAACTGCAAGGGAACATGCAGGGCACACGTACCACAGCTCCTGCAAATCCTGGTCTTGCCCTTTTTGCAATAGGCTGAGCATAAAGTTGCTGAAAGTCCTCAGGACTTGGGCTGTGGCTTGTCACAGCACAGAGAAGGTGTCCCACTGAGTCTGTGTGTAAAGTCACCTCACCTTTCAAAAAGCTCTCTTTCTAGGAAACACCTTTTCCTTTAACTGCTGCAACAGTTCTAAGGTGCTGAAGGGAAAAATCTGCTCTCTGTTTTCCTGGTGGGAATAAGCAGAGATTTTAAAACAGGACTCTAGCGCACTGAAGTCTGGTATCTAACTATTGTTTTTTGCCAGTTGGAGGCCACCACTGGGAAAGGCGTGTTAAAACCATCCTGCAGCCATGCAGTTGGTGTGTATACAAAAAAAATCCCCACAACAAATTTCCCCCTCCTATTTAGGGTGCTGGGTGGGGCGGGGGGGTTAGGTTCTTTTTATTTATTTTTGGGGTTTTTTTAAGAATTACAGTGATTATGTTAAATTATCCTTTAAATCATCTTTAGTGCTTGTCTTCAGGTCCAAGGAGCATGTATATTTCTTTAGCTTAATATTAATCTAATTTTAAATTTTAAAAAATACAGTAAGCAAGTTTGCTAACAAACTATTCTTATCAAAGACAGAGTCACCAAACAATACTTATGTCTGAGAGACAGTTCTTATTATTTCTTGTGCTCACACATATTATTGCTGAAGTGAATTGTCCCTTACTGGCTGGAAGGCTCAGAAATGCTGTCCAGTCTCCTGGACAGTCCCACCTAAAAAGAGAATTCAGGCCCACCACTGATATATCAAGGAGTTACATAGAATTAAAAGTTGGAATTTCACGTGACATCCCTTTCATCCCAGTGATTTTTTATTATAGGAGGCTTCATAACATGTCTTTGTAGCTCATTAGTCATGGTATTTATTAGTTGGCAGGGGCTGGATAGAAAACAAGTGGTTGGAAACAAGCTGAAATAAAAAAACAGTAAGCTTTTTCAGCTGGGAGCATGTCTTGATTCTTACATATGTTTCTGTGAAAGTAAGGACAAAGTGAGGAGCTCAGCAGGCTGGAGAACAGCAAGGTCACAGATCTTGACACAATACACAGTCATGAAAAATATACTGGTAATTGGATAGAATGACAGAGTTGCCAGAGAGGTACAAAAAAAACCTATGAACATCTTTTTCATAGCCCAGAAGATGAGTTAGCTGGGTGCAGAACAGATGGAAATGGTGGCTGATATCTGTTGCCATTTAACAACACTGCTGGTCAGCTTAAGGCACATTCAGCTGCTTCAACGTAAGTATTTTGTTGTCTAATAGGCAAACTCTTCTTCACCACCCCTGCAGCTTTATCTTCCAAGTCTGTTTCCCTTCTCAGAGCCTTATTTCCCCACATGGCAAGACCATTTGTGTTTCTTGACCTTATCTTGACTTTCTATTTCAGTTCTATGCAAACCTCCACCAAAAAAATTCACAGCACTGAATGTTCCATCAGTCCAATCAACAGTCTTCTCACTGTTGCAGAGAAGAAAATAAAATGCAGAGTGACTGTCCCAAAAATCACAATTTTTGTATGGTGCACATTCCATGTTAAGTGTAGGGAGCAACAGTAAACTTGCCTGAGAGGATATTCCTCTATTGCAGCTCATGCACGTCTGTGAATTGTGTGAGCCTCATAAATAAGCTTCTCCTGCTTAAAACAGTTTACTTCACAAAATAGCTTGGCATTTCTACTCATTCCAAAAGCTAGCCCACCCATCATCTTTAGCAAGGCTAGCAATTGCTCACAGGTCAAGCAGCCTCCAGATATTACAACACTATCATTGCTGGTTGCATTAATAATCAGTCTATCCTTGTGTAGGAGAGATGAATCCCCTTTTATAATAACTTTGATACGAGTTGTGTGATTGAAGGGAGTTTATAGAGCAAGACATAGGTATGTTTTCAGAGAGAAGAGAACAAATATGTGACAGACGTCAGTCATGTTACTTAATGCACTGCTGGAAAGAAACACACTTGAATGCTACAGGATAATAGTTTCACAAAGACATCCAGAAGAATATTAAGCAGAGCATGCATAAGGGACCCACAGACAACCATTCAGACAGATGCAATTAGTAATCAGGGTTGCAAAGGAAACTTTCAGGACAGCATGGCTTATCATTTAAAGGGTAAAGACATACATTTTCTTGTTGCTTATCTTCTTTATTTCCTGCTTGCTTGTTGAGCCATTTGTTTTGAGGGAAAGTTTGTGAGAATGCTGACAAAGTTGGGACAACCCAACAAGACCGACAGTCAAGCATCCTCTGACAGCAGTGCAGGGAGGTAAACAAAATAAAAGGCCTAGAATCATTTCCCTTGCACATTACCATGGTCTCAGTTTTATTTTGTAGAACTTCTGGAACCAGTGCCTCATACCTTGTTCATTTCTCCACCATGCCAGATATAATCCACCAAAAACAGATTTAACTCATTTTAAATCAACTTTGCTTTGCCCAAGAATCCATTCCTGTATTTCTTCCTCTCACTGTACTCATCCCTGAGCAAGCCACCAAATGCTGAGCAGTGAAGTAAATATTAGTTAGTGGTTTCTGAGCTGATAGAACAAAGACCAAAAAATAATACCTGTCTTTACATAAAATATGGCACTGGTGACAATAGAGAAGGATAAGATACAGCTGCTGCTTGCCAGAGGGCACCAATGTTTGGAAAAGGCAAACATAAACCAGGCAACACCTCACACCACCTTCTGTGAATGGGAGCATTTGCTGGTTGCCAACCTCTAGATCTATTTTAACTGCTTGAGTCTTTGAATAGATATTTAATTCTCTTTGGACAGACAACTAATTGAACTAGTAGTGAAAATGTGTTTGGTCAATTAGGGAGAGATTTAAGATAGGTGCTAAGAACTGTTTATCTGATATTTTTATTCCATAGTGATTGTACAGGTCTATTACGGCTCATAAGAGAAAGTGGTAGCAAGAAATGCAATATCAGTTTATCAGCAGAGATATCAGCAGTGCTCAGATAAAGTCCTTGTCTTCAATAGTCTATACACAGACACTTTCTTTTGTGATGACTTTTACAAAGTGAATTCATGCAAAAGCTTTATTCTCAGGCTGTGTCAGTAGCACAAAACCCACACAGGATATCTGCTTCTTTTACTCTGGATGTGTGTGAGGAAAGAGAAAAAAAAAAAAAAAGATTGCTAAATTTACTCTCCATTTTCCAGAAATCGCTTTTGTACCTGATTCTCTGAAAGGCTTCAGGCTGTCAAATATAAGATGAAAGAAGCACTCCTTCTACTTTCCATAGAAATCCTTAACTAATGATAAAATCATTAAGGCAGAGTATAGCTAGTTGTTCATTAAGTGCTCAACAAAATAGAATTCAAAAATAAGTGTCCATGTGGAATTCTTGTTGTAGACACAAGCCCTGTTTGCTTTTGATGTGTTTCCCACAACAAGATTCTAAAAAACAAATACTTAAAACTTAGCAGTTTCTGGAACAGACAGCATAGTGCGCCTGAATTATGATGTAGGCTTAAAGACTTGCAGGAGCTGCAAGACCTGCTGGACCATGGGCTTCAGTCATCATAAATCATCTTAAGGCATTATTTTCCATAAACATCTCAGAGGCATTTAGGTACAATCCCATTACAGTAAACTCCTCTTTTCTCATCATGCAGAGTGTGAATGAAATTTGCAGGCTGAACCTTTTCCAGGGGCTGTGCAGTGAATAAAGCTGTTGTCAATCAGTCTTTTCTCGCATATTGAAGAAGCTGTAGAGTAAAAAGAATGTAGGAAACACAAGGGCAGAGTCATGGTTAACAAAGTTACGGCTGAAGAACAGTATTCTTTCTGTGACGTTGTTCAAGTTTCAGAAATCAAACTCCCATTTTGGACAATGTCTCGAGACTCTGAGAATTAGTTCCATTTATTAGCCTTTGTTATGCCAGTTCTACGGCTGTAAAGTTGCATGTCTTTGGGATTTCCTGCTCTCCACAGGCTGTATTTCACCAAACACTACATTTGTATAGAACTAGCGGAATTTTATTGCCCAGCAGTCATAAAATGTTTTACAACATGTGCGGTTTCACACACACAAACTCCAAAGAAGTTATGAATAACAAACATTTTTTAAATTAAATTCTCTGAAAATCCAGATAAAATTGATAATCCCTGCTACTTTCAATAAGTTAAATTCCACTAGATTTCACAGATGTTTTTTCCATTCCTGTCCACTTTTACATGCTGTTCTTTCTTTCCTTAATGATAACAAAATAGAGTAACAAGACAAAAAGAAAATTTGGTGAGTTTCTTGAATCTGCTGGATATACTGCCCAGAATGGAAAGCCATAGTTCATGATATAGAAGAAGTCTTCTCCCTCCCACCAATAAAGTTCCCCAGTGCAAGTCCACTGAAATTAATGGAACGAGCCCTGTTGTTTTTAAATAGGCTTTGAGTAGGGGATCTCAGCGGTTATTTATTGGCTGTGTTTATTCTGTTTTTCTTTGCTGTATTCATACATAATTCCTTGGAATAATATGAGCAATTTTTACCTTTCACTGCTCTCTGCATTTCCTCAAATTCTAATGCAGTGCATTTGTTCCAAATGCAGATACCTTTTTTTAGATCCATTTAATGTTCTGCCTCTGCATTTGAGCAGACCACTTTGTCAAGCCAGTGAATTTGGTACAACGAGGACACAATTTGTTGCCTCCTTCTGGGGTCCCCAAAGACATCAATTAACTCAAAGCACGAGTTCTGACAGCACAAACAGGAAGAGTTAACCCCCCACAGTTATTCTTTATATTAGTCAATCCACCCTCCTCATTCCCTCCGTCCCTCTTCATTTTCCTTTCTAATGAACAGGGACAGATACCTCTTTCTACTGAGATACTTCCACTACAATGACAATTCCCTGGCTCTCCCCAGGTGATTTACTTTTCAAGCAGTGCCCACTTATTGATCTCTTCTGTGACAAATTTCAACACATGCACAGTCCTGGCAAACATTTCTGGTGATGAATCCTTCCTGCTGTTTAAATAGGAGGATTATTTTTATGCAATATGTTTCAAAAAATGGTTCCTGGTATAGAATCACTTTCAATAAACTGTGCAAGAATTCATCTACTAACAAGTTAACAAGAATTACCGCTGAAATTCTTACCTCTATTATTGCTTAAATATATCCATATAAAGTTTAATTTACATTGATATTCTTCCAAACTTTGACTTGGGAAAGTTTTTTTAATTTTTTTTTTTAAACCACAAAGATTTGTTGCTTTCTTATAGAGCATCTAGAAATATCAGTTTAAAAACTGATGGTAAATATGAAGATGCTTTGTAGTTAAAATGGCAGGTAAAAATTACTTTACAAAGAAGCCACCCATAATAAAATATTTTCTGACAAATAAACATGTAGTCCCTTCATGTACATACACTGAAACTTCTTGCCAGTTCACGCTGACCAAGTTGTAGACAAGAATGACCTGGGAAGCACATTATTATGGCAGTGTTATGTATGGTAAGTATTAGGGCCAAGTACTGAAAATAGTGTTGAAAATAAATCAGAATTGAGCCTCAGAAAAACACCACCAATCACACTGTGTATCTTTTTCTTCAGCAAGCAGTGGCTAATGACTTTACAAGATCTGGAATAGATGTCTTTCCCTACAGTGGCATAGTGCTTCTAACCCCCAATTCTTGCTACAAACACGTAACCTGAAGTATGGCCTGTTCCAAAATGCCTAATACATAACTCTGGGATTTTATTATCAAGAGGAAATTTTCCACAAATATTCCTGAAAGTTTACTAAGAAGCCCCTGCTCCTGCTTCTCCCTGGAGAACCCAGGACCTTGATAGCCCAACCCTACTTCATGGCGCCTGGCTGCCAGAACATGAATCACTTGGATCAAATTTCACCGGGAACAATTTATACAAACTGGATACAATATTCTTTTTATCATTGCTTTCTGCATTGCTTTATCTTGTATTACCACTGATTGATCAGAAACCATGATCTTCCTAAAAGCAAAATTTTGCTTTTCCAGCAAAAAGCATTCAGATAGTTTTGCTTTCTGCAGCAGCAGCACTCCATGCTCTTTAATTCCTTCCTTTCAAATGTTCCTTCTCATCTAATTCTTCAGTAGAATTTCCTTTTAATGCTTCCTCCACAGACTGACATTCTCCAACCTGCTTAGTCTCACCTGGCTCCATAACATGCTGCTTCTTTTCTACTAGCCCCACTGTACTTTGTTCTCCTCTTCCCCCGCTTTACATAAGCACTTTAAGCAGTAATTTCAGGTAATTTAGGAAGCCTTACTCAGTTTCTTGGATCTTTTATGAATAGTCCAACTGAATCAGTAAATCATTTCACACAGCAGAGCTAAGAGAATTTTTCCCCCAAAATATATCTTCTCTGAAATGCATAAACTTTTCTCCAAGGATGGTTCCTAAATCTCTAATTCATCCTTATAATTAGCCAAGCAAAGTATCCCAAAACCCCAACCCCTCTCACAAACACTCTCAGAACTTTCCTCTCTATTTAGCAACAGGTTTCCTTCATCAATTAAAAAAAATCAAGTTTTCCTTGAGAAGACAAATTATAAATAGCTGAAATTAAAACTAATTACTTATGTCAGGGTTGTTTGGATTTTTGTTTCTTTATGTGTTTTAAGATTGGCTTCATTTTATTAAGACTGGGGTTTATCCTGATTTAAATTGTTGAGAAATTTTACACATTTTGAGCAATTACCCCTGATTTGTAAACCTCATCTGAAAAAATCAAGTAGAAATCTGGCAATTAGAGCAATATAAACCATGAGAGGTTTTTACCCTTCACCCTTCCCATTTGTATTGTAATCATACATGTCTCTAAATCATTACCAACATTTTCTATTTGCAGTTCTGTTAATGTTTCTAGGTTACTCTTAGTAAAATATCTGACTGGAAGGTACATACAAAGCTTACCACATATTGGACAAGTTTTGGGCATCATCTGCTTTTATTTAAAGCAAAAAAAAATAGTGCAGTGCTTTGGTTCAAACCTTACCTTTAATTTTTATTATTGACAGCTAATTTTTCAAATGTCCTCACACAGTGAAGTCTTCAAATACAGCAGTCCTTGAGTTCATAAAGTTAAAACTTCTAACAGTTTAAGGGAAACCTGCACAGATCTCCCAGACTGTGTAACAGAGTCAGTTTGTTTCTGTTTCCTTGCAGGGCCATTTAGGGACAAAGGCAAACAGGAGGTTTTCAAAAGACCAAAGATTTCTGCTCACTGTGTGTCACAACGGGAGCAGAAAGCAAAAGTGGAGCTGCACTTTCCCCCAAAGTTATTTTACAGTCTGAGTCTCTGCACGAAACACACGTCCTTTTGCAGCATCCCTTGTCATTACAGCCTGCAAATGGCAGCAGGCCACAGCTGCCTCTGAATTTCACATTTGCCACTGAACTGAGTGGCAACATTGCGAAGACACTGCCAGCCCCCTTTGAAAAGTGCTGGTACCCCTGTCCAGAAACACACACACCAACCTGCCCAGGCCATTCACGAGCAAGCAGAGCAACAATGACAGCACTGAAGTGATTAAGGAAAACAGGTGTAAAGCACTCCAACAGGGAATTGGGCAATTTGAATGTGATTTGCTCTCAAGACATCCAGTTTAGACAAATCTGCTTTCAACTTCATGCGACCTTTGTGACCTGTATCTCTTAGCTGGGAAGGTTCAAGAAGAGAAGGAGAGATTGTACTTCCTCCTTCCTGTCACTCCACAAGTGACATGATTCGTTTATCTGGTGTTTCATCTTCAGTACTTCTGACATAATGAACTTTGAAAAGTTTAACATTTGGGTATCAATTTGGGAGGATTTTGTATGTATCCAATCCTGATTTCTCCTCTGAGATGTACACCAACACTAATTTGCACATACACCCAGATAAGTTTCGCATTGCAACAAACAAAATTAATCACAGTTGAAGAAAGGAGCGAAACTTGCCATAGTCCAGTGTAAACAAAGCAAGCACTTTACACATTCTGTCCCCCTTGTCATTTAAACAAAATAATTGAAAAGTTTTGAGATGAAAAATTTTCACGTATCAGACCATAACAAGTCATAAGAGCACTTTCTAGGAGCTGAGATATGTAACACTAACGAGAATGTGGATAAAGAAGAGCAGCACCACAGTGGCTTTCTCTATTGCGTTGTGCTGGCAGACATCCCCTCAGACCTGCAGCTCAGTTTGTGTCTGCAAGAAAAGTGCAGGGAGGGAGCAGAAGCAGTGCAGTGGGAGATATAGGAATAGGGAACAATGTAGGAATGGGGAGAGAGTGGGAGGGTGATGGCAAAAGCCCAAGGAATGGTGGGAGTGGGAATGGAAATGGAAATGAGGGAGAGAAGAAAGCAATAGACAGGAGATCCGCATAAAGCAGGTTGTGAATTCCAGGGTTACGCATGGTAAGCCATCTGTCACTTCTCCTCAGGCAAGGATACTTGTTTGGTAGTGAGATGGATAACACTTGGCTGTGTTTCCATAGCAAGCATTCCCTTACTCCAAGAGTAACCAAATTTTAACTGGGACAATCCCACTGCTTTTGATGATGCATGGGAGGACCATATGCTTTGATCAAAGCCATCTACACCACCAAAATCACAAAGAAGATGTCAAAGCACATCACTAGACATCCAGACTGCCTGTCACAGTCCAGTCAGCACATTCGTTCACCATCCAAGACAGTCACAGACTCATCACATGATTGGCCCAGTGTCTGAAAAAGCACAATCTTTGGATTTGTCAGTTTTCTTCCTTCTCCACCTGGGGGCATGGCTTTGATAGAATCTCCATTCTTATTATCAGATCTCCTACAGTTCAGATGTTTGCTAAACTTTACCCTCATAATTTTTTTCTTCTTATGGAGTCACCCTTCTTTTCTAATATTTGTATAATGTGCTGGTTTTGGCTGAGGTAGAATTAATTGTCTCCACGGTGGCTAGTGTGGGACTACGTTTTGAACAGTGCTGATAATACAGAGGTGTTTGTGCTGTAGCTGAGCAGGGCTTGCATAGAGTCAAGGCTCTGCTTTTCATGCTGCCACACTGGAGAGGAAGTTGGGGGTGCATGGGGGTTGGGAAGAGATGCAGATGAGACAGGTGATCCAAACTGATCTGAGGAATAGTCCAGACCATGTGGCATCATACTCGGTACATAAAGTGGGGGGACAAAGGAGGAAGAGGAGGAGCTGATCTGGGTTAAGAAAGGGGGGATCTGGCATCAGTCGGCAGGCGGTGAGAAATTGTATTGTGCGTCACTTGGGTTTCCCTTTTTATCATCATTATTATCATTTACCATCATTACTGTATTTTACTTTACTTTCAATTATTAGACTGCTTTTATCTCAGCCTACAAATTTTACTTTGATTCTCCTCATTCCACCAGGTCTGGGGGGGAAGAGTGGGGGGTTTGAGTTAGCAGCTGCAGGGTGCTTAATTTCCAGCTGGGCTTAAACAACAATTGCTGTAGCTTAGGAAAGCACTAGCCAAGGATAGAAATTCCACTGCTACTGATCCACTCCAAACAGAACTGAAAAGTGGATTCCTGCCCCAAAGAGCAAACACTGTTGATGTAAATGTATCCCTGTTTTCAGTGAGCATTCAACTGGCCAAGCAGAATTCTACATTTGCTTTTTGTTTTATTTTTCTTTTTTTTTGTTTGGTTGGTTGGTTGGTTTTTTTGGTTTTATGATAGTGAAATTTGTGTTAGAAGAGACATAGAAAGCCATTGGATTCAAACACTGCTTAAAACTTGGGTCTCGTCCAGCTGAGTTTTTCACACCTCAAAGGATGGAGATTGCACAGGGCAGCCTTTCCAGTGTTAAATCAACCTCCCTAGGAAGAATAACTTTTCTTCAGAGGAATTTACCTTGTTTCAACTTGGGTCCACTGCCTTTTGTTCTGCTGTGCACCTGCAAGAGTCTGGCTTCATATTTTCCATAACAGAGATGAACACAGAAAATTGATCTCTTTTTAGCCATCTCTTTTCCAGAAATGCAGCCCTCTCAGATTCTCCTCATATGTCATCTGCTGATTGCAAATGTTTGCATTTTCCTAATCCGTCAAATCTTAATGGAGTGTTTTCACTGTTTGAAATTAGGGGTCCTAGTGGATGTATCACAGCGAGTATTCCTGACAGAGATGTTGTGAGGAATCAAATTCTGGCAAGGCCCTAAGAAGCTCTCTCTGGTGAGGTGAGGGGTTCACTCTGAGAGTTATCATACATTTTAAGACAAAAAGACACCCAGGCCTTTTTGTTTTCTGGCACAATTGTTTTCCCAGGCCTTACTATCACTGAAATTTATCATGATTTCCCACAAAGTGCACTGATTTAAGATGTCTGCATTCCAAATCTGATTGCCACCTGTGCTGTTGTTTTCACAACCATATTTCCAGTGGCTTATTCCTCAACACTATGATTTGATCTTACCCTCAAAATATGCAATACTGTACCCAGGCAAGCACCTTGGAAAAAATCAATTACTACACATGCATGCACAAACTCAGTAGCTTTTCTTTTGATGATAGCCACACTGCAGATTGCATATACAAGGCAGATTGAGCTTTTAAGAACATAAAAGCACTTAGAGGACTTCACTGTTTAACAGACACAGACTAATCTCTTCCTCTCTGACAATCAGGCTTCAGAGTTCACCGTGTGTGCATACAGATACAACATAATGAACAGATACTTATTCTATACAGAATTCAAAAGTAGAGTGGAAAATTCTCCCATTTCTACTGGGTGAAATTTCAGATATGTTGCTGCAGTAAGATAAATTGTTACCCAATATAACTGTAGCTATTCTATCTAGTATTCTTTCCCAGAAGCAAATTGTGTCTCTTTCGTTATAAACCATTTACAGTCCTACTTGTGAAACATGTGCCTTTTCAGTCCTCCCTTTCCTTAGAGGTAACGCAACACTGCAATGAAATGTTAGACCATTCACTGCCCATATGTGGCTATCTCTTTGCACTGAGAATGAAAGCTGCTTCACACAATTTGAAAAATTTCCACAATGACTAATTTTGGTCTAATCAAACAAGCTAGTGTGCTTTATCATTTAATTTATTCTCAGTGCTTGAAATGAGCCAGCTGCTTAAAGCGACGTTTGTTGACTTCCACCTAAATTCTTATCTACATTAGATGACTAGTAGTATTATAACAAATAAACAACTTAATAAACACCAAAAATGCTTATCTAAATGTAGTTAGTGAGAGTTATTGAACCAGATCACTTACCCTTAGTTTTCCAAAAAAGATAAAACTATGTTATCTCACTTAAGTCACCAGGGAAATTGACTTCTCCACTATCAAATCTCTTGCAAAGACCACTGCCATTGAATGGGTACCTGTATCTCCTTTGATTATCTTCTTTCTGTAGATACCTAGGACAAGCACTCAATGACCTTTCTTATTAATTTTGCTTTTGGAATGCAAGAAAGTTAGAGCACTGCTTTATTCTGCTCTCTTTCAGTTGTCCTTTACACAGAAAAAGAACTTTAAATCCTGTAAATATTTTAGATTTTCTCAGAAGTTTTCTTTCACCATTACCAACTATGGAAAATCAAATGGGTCTCATTTTTTGCCAATGTAGGCAGGGTTAGGAATTCAGAGTCAGTAGCTCTAACTGCTCTGCTCAGACAAATGAGTCCCAGAAAGGCCCCAAAGAGATTCAGAGTGATCCTGCCTATGCAAAGCACTGTTGTTCATCAGGGTGGGCTAGATTTCCCCTCCTGTGAAACCTCCCAGACACATAATGTGGATTCTCATAGAGATTTTCAGCATCAGTCAAAGTCATTCTCACTTGCATTGCAATGTTCAGACTTCCATTTACAAGGCTTTAGGCTTTTTGAACAACTGGGTTTGGTTTTTAAAAAAATCCAAAACAACCCATGCCAGTCTGATGTTCACCTTCAGAGTCAGCCCAAAAATCAGCAAGAACAAGATGGCAGCAATTCCCTCCAGAAATAATTGTAATTCAGACTACCTAGGAAAGACATTTAAACCTTCTCATGTCTCTGGGTTACTGTCTTTAGATAATAGTGCACATACCTTAATCTAGGAACTTCTAAGCCAGAAATTTTTCATCTCTCTGGTATTTTAAAAATAGAAATGGCTGTCTAATCAAAGATAATTCTGAATTTGCATTTTATAAAAAAGATTGGTTTATAAATCCTAAAGACAATTGATTCTTTCCAGGAATTAATTTCATGCAAATGATACTATTTACAAAAAAGCATGTTTTTTCACCAGCCAAGAGTCACAAGATGAGAAGCAGCTACCACCAGAACTGAAACAAACACAAACTAGGTAGTGTCCATGTGGTTAAAAATTTTGAACTTTATCTCTATCAGGATACTACTAAGCCTTATTCACCACTTATTATTCTTATTAATACACTTACTGAATTATGCAACATAAAGAAAATCAAGGAACTCAGAAAGTATATCTAGTTCATCACAACAATATTTTGAATATTATTTATACAGAATCTTAAGAGCTTGACTACAAGCAGATGCTTCCACACTGAGGGCAAATATCCCTGAAGGGGACAGCAACTTAAACATCTCATCTGAAGCACACAGGTTTGTCTTGTTTTATAAACATTAGTATTAATGATGTTTTAGTTTGAAATTAAATTTTAATTATTTACTTGGATTTCTAACATTAACCATAGTTAAAACATTCTGATGATCAACCTTTAAACATAAGCACTCAAACAAAAATGTCAGAAAGGTTTTTTTGATGTTCCTGTCTCTCTGTGGCTCATCTCTTGCCTTTGGGTTCGTCCAAAGGCAAGAGACTGTTCATGGAGTTTAACACTAAAATGTCTGCATTTGTGTTGAGTCATGAATGTGCTGTGAGGAGAGGGAAAATCAAGTTCTGTTAAAAAATCGACAATTAGAACAACAACAGCAAGTAGAGGAATGAATCTTTTTATTAGGCATCTTCCTCACACCAGATATTAAAAAGAATTCGGTTCAACATCAGCAAATACAATGTCTCATTTATTTGAAGCCCAGTTCTCCAACTACAATCTTTTTTCTGTCTCTGGCACATGCATACTGATGCAACAGGTATCTACAGGTTACTTGCACAGATTGTCACAGCAGATTTTTAATCTATAATAAAGAATGAGAAGTTTGTGTTGACTGAAAAGTAATGAAACTTTCTGTCAAGATAAATTTTACACATTAAATGTGCTCGGGGTTTAGATCAATGCAGATAGTGTCAAATAAAACAAAATACTACAAGAGAAGATTCACAAAAATTGATTGTGGCCAAAATACGCCCCAGCACTGTTAAGAGGTTTACTTCAGCAATGTCTGTGGTCATTGACTAGATCAATGAAACTCATTCTTTCAACAGCATCCAATTATCAGTTTACCGTGGAGTGAGCTTTCTAATAAATCAGTATACTTTACATAAAAGTAGACAAAGCTTCAATGAAACTTAATAGCAAAGTATAAAAATATTTTGGTTCCAGGAAACAGAGGTTTCTATCACACCCAAGAAAAAGGCCATTACTTGCCTTATTTAAGGCTGGCTCATAGGTAGTAACATTTTGAGGCAGTCACTTTCTGTTGGCCAGTTTATGGCCAGCAGGATAATAAAGTTTGATTAAACACTTAGACAGGTGATCAAAATGCTTCAGTCATATTTACAGAATAAAAAAGTGGCACATACAGCAAGTACCAAACAACATAAATTCAAGTATGGTATCACATAGTCAATTAAAAAGCACTTTCCACAACACAAGTTTTGAAATGCTTTCTTACCAATATTATACTTGTCAGTATATGTTTTTCCATTTTCTTGGGTAAATAGGCAGCCAGTAACCATTTGAGCTTTACAGCAGAGCTGAGTGGAGTGGCAGACTTCAGGTCCTCCATTACTACTCTTCTTTGTGCTCTCTAAGAGGTAATGACATGTAGAATCCTCAAAGCTTCATGCTGTCAGTAACAGATCAGTGACACAGATGAACTTGAGCACCGCACAACCTGTAATGTGTTTGTCACACCACTTCTGTAGAGCAGAGGTTTTCTAACTATCTCAGAGTTGGGAAGTCAAAAGAGAGAGAGATGAAGGACTAGATCCTAGAAAGATTTTATGAAGATCAGTTTAGAAATCCCAGCTGTCTGTTGCATAAAACCAGGGGAAACCAAACAGACATATCTATGGAAAGCATAGCAGCAGTGACAGCCAAAGGGTTGAGTCTCAGAAGATCCAAATTTATCCTGATTATATGAAGGACTGAAGGTCATCTAAAACAAGATGTTGTTTGAAAAAATATACTGGCAATTTTACCCAATTTAATGCTGAATAAACGTCTCTCTAGTCATTACAGGCAGAGAGGCTGGGAATTGGACAGATGCACCTGGATGTCCAAATCCATCTCCAGAAGCCTGAAGAGAGGTTTATAGAGTACAAAAGGCCATCAATGCCTCCTCTGCTCCTTGCAGAACACGTGTGTGTACATCCAGCACTACTTGGCCCATATTTTTACACCAATAAACCATATTCTGCTGTTATAATCTTATTGCTGTCATGGGTGATGTCATTTAACCTTTAGTGTGCTCCAAAGGATTCTACAAAAATTTAGATTGCATGAGACAGACTACAGGGTCATTGCTGGTGTATTTGGCCCCTGGTGCTGCTGCCAGGCCAGCTTCATTGCAGTGCTGGAATTACCAGGAGCAAATCAGAGGAAGGTGAGCCTGGCCACTTCCTGAAAGGAGCAGAGCACTCTGAAAACACTCTCTGGTGCTGCACTGCACCATTCCACCTATCTGAGTTCTGTCTGCAGCACCAGGGATGTTTGTGCTGCATGTCCTGGGGGCATCTCCTGCATCGCAGCAGCCGCTGCAGGAACTTGGATAAAAGAGCAGGAAACAGGCAAACCCTAAAAGCCAGTTGTTATTTTGTCTAGTCAATGGAGTGAATGACAATTATTTAAAAACCTAACTGATCAATTAATATTGATTCTGCTTTGCTTCCCATTGATTACCAGGCCCAATGTAGGAGAGGAAAAAGAAATTGTTCTCTTGTATCCTTGATCCTGAGGCGTAGTTGTGGCAGCTTGGTATACAGCAGTAGGTTGTTCTTCATAAAATATACACAGAATACAAATTCCTATTGACATCAGCACAAAAAAATGTCTGATAACTCCTCCATCACAGGTTTTATTGCACTGAAGAACTCCCCACAAAATATATTTCATTTATGTGTACCAGAGGTGGTATATTTGAACAAAGAACTCCATGACTGTAGGAAGTACAAATTGCTGACAAAAAGTTATCAGATTTTCAGAAGTCAGTGAGTCATGAGTACCAAGACAGGTATTTGCAGAGATATAATTTTTATTTTTTTGATAAGTTGAACTTACCTACAAAGAAAGAAAGATGGGAAGAAGGGAAGATGGGAATAATGAACATTCTTTTCAATGGCAATAAACAGCAAGGTTCCCATCTCCTTTCAGCAGCAGATTTTTGTTCTTGCATCTTTGTGACAAAAATACTACTTTAAAAAAAAAAAACAAAAAAAAAACTGTTTTAATGCAGGGAGGCAAGAAGACAAGCAGATGAGAGATCATAAAAGTTCACAAAAGTCAGTTGCTTATCAAAGACAAAGCAGTGAGGCATGCTATGATCAGTGAGAAATTCTTGCAGGTTTTTTAGAGGTGGTATAAACAGATGAGTTTCTGGACCAGGAAAATTTTCATGTAAGTTGAAAACCTCTGAACTTGATCTTTCAATTATGGGAAGAACTCAATAAAGGTTCTGAGCCTGGTGTTCCCATTGAGATGGCAAACATACAACAGTTGCCAGTGACCTTGCAGCCCCTAAGCCTACAGGTTGTTTTTGGTTTATCGAATTTGTTGGATTGCTCCTAGGAAAAACTTGGCTGCACTGTCCAATTCCAGCTTTGTTGTCTGCCACAGCAGCTTAAAACAAAGTCTAAATTACATTGTTGAACCTACATGTGGACACATAGATGTTTGAACCTGGGTGAAACTGGATTTTTAACCTATAAAACACCTAGCTGGGCAAAGCCTTGTTATTTATTACCAGACATTGGAAACACAATTAATGCCTTGTGTTCTAGATAAAATACAATGACTGTGTGGTTACAAACGTTCACACCAAATATTCTGTGTCTTCCCACTGGATTTCAGTATTTGTGGGACCCATCCACAGCTGATATAAAAATATAAATTATATAAAAATCTGCCCACAGAGATGCCATCCTCATGAACCTTAGAAAGGGGGTGAGTGGGGCACACACACCTCTGCTCAGGCTCAGAGCAAGCTGTGGCTGTTCTGTGCCTCCCCCAGGACACACGGCAGTCCCTGGAAGGCTGAGATCCTGCTCTCAGCTGCAGCTATGTGTTCTGGCCATGGAAAAGATGCACCCCAACCCTGACACCCCAGCTAGTTAGGGGGATAGGAATGAAAGTCAACACCTCAAATGCCTTTAATGCCCTTGAATCTGGGAGTATATACAGTGCTTTGTCTTAGAATTAGACTGGTAATGACACAGTACTTTCAAAAAATCCTGACGCATTTTAAATGCCTAAATATGAGCTTGCCTGATTATTTTGGGAAACCATCTAAAAACTCCATTCTCTATATTATACTCATAACTGAAATAATAAAATATAGAGACATGTTCTCTGATAAACCTGTTTTTCACATTTTTGCCCTAAACTCTTCTTTCACTTTCAGATGCTTACATATGCATATTTTCACATTATAGTTTTCATCTTCTTATATTTTTTCCTCACAATTTTCCTCCACTTAAAAAAGTAGCAATTATTTAAAATGCAATAGCTTTCTCTCAGTTTTGAAGCACAGCTCTGAGCTATTCTCAAAACCATACTGTTCTATTGCCTCTCTATGAAAGGATCCATTTATACACCAATAATTAGATCCCAACACTAAATCATCTTTTACCTTGCCTATTAAAAGTAAATTTATAACAGACTGATTATATCTCCCCTAACA
This sequence comes from Turdus rufiventris, assembly GCA_013186435.1. NCBI lineage: Eukaryota > Metazoa > Chordata > Aves > Passeriformes > Turdidae > Turdus > Turdus rufiventris. The sequence continues at coordinate 518,692 of PYHW01010797.1, read as the reverse complement.
AGATGTATACAAACAAATTCAAATGGAATTAAGTTAGTTTAAAACCAGTACCAAGATAAAAAAGGACTTTAAAAATAATTATGTCTGTTGCATTCTTATAGTTTATTGTGAGAAGCAAATTCACAAAATCTATGAATCTATATATATATATCTATATGTAATAAAATAGCCAATTTTCATGCCTTCCTTATTATGGCACTATGCACTACCTATAACTTTTGCTGAAAACTTTTTCTTATTGTTCATATTTCCATGCATGTAGCTTTATACACTAGAGCTTTTTTTATCCAAGAATCCTAAGGTACTTATAAATTTAAATTAAAAATCACAGTGGTAACATGGAGTAGAGATTTTGTAGAATGTGGGTTCTTACATATGTCTCAAGACAGGAAAAGCAAATGATAACGTATGATTTTGGTTACAATGTAGTTTAATAAAAAACAATTAGTAACATATTTGTAATATTTGTAATGACCTAGTCAGAAGGTAGCTAGGTGACATTGTTTCTACTATCAATGTCCTGGATGATCCACGACTTCTGCAGTTACTTCCAGCAGCAACTAGTAACAGATATTCCCTGAGTCACTCACTGAAGTACTGAATGCATTACTCACAGCCCTGACTGCTATCATTTGTTGAAACCCTTGCTATAATCAGAGGTAGAACCTGAAAAGTAATTTGAAGATACAAAATGCAGAGTTCCTCAGAGGACGATGTTATCTGTTCTGTAAGAATAATAATTGTAGAATCATAATCAAGATATTTGAATCACTAGTGTTAGAATGCAAAGCTAATTCTGGCTCTACAATGTTTAGGAACAGAGCAGGACATGAGCTCCTGAGGACTGGATCATACTCACAATTTTATGAGCTATTCAGTTACTTAAATATTTTGATGGGGGAAAAAGGCGGATGTGTGGCTGCAGAGACAGAAGAAAAGCAGCTTTCAAGGTGCATGTGAATTGGAAGTGCTGCCGTTGAAAGGGCTGCATGTGAACCTTGGTCACCCTTTGGCTGAGAGCATTACACAGTTACATGCTGAAAATTCTCACCAGTGTTTAACTTCAAGCACTAAGGACAAGAAAAGGACTCATCTACTTGGAATCAGACACTTGCAAACAGTTGACCAAAACCTTTGTGCACTTCACTACAGCATAAGAAATGTTAGCTCTGTAGCGAGTCATAGGCTGTACCCCACATGGATTCTCTGTTGTTTAATAATAGAATTTATACTACAGTCATTTTCTCTGTGGGGATTCTAATACATATCTTTTTTCCTCTACACAAACACCTATTTTCATGAATTTCACTGGAAAATCATATAATTGAGCCATCTTTCATTGTTACATCCATTTCAAATTGATCAGTGAGTTAAAACTTTGTTAAAGGAGTCTCTGGGCATCCTGGTAGAAGTATCACATTAGCCTTCCTTCCTTAAGGAGGGAGGTTAAAAATACACATCAACATCTTTCCAAGTATGTTACTGACCAAGTAACGCTGAAGTCTAAAATAAATGGCATGTCTGGATGGAATACAATAATAAGTTAGGATCAGCCTATTTAATTTGGTTATCTCTGTGTTTTGCTGCTATTTCTACATGGCTACAAGGAAATGGCAAAATTGCATAACATGCTGATGCTCTGTTCCAGCATGTGAGGGGTGATTCAATAAAACAGCACCAGAGATTTAATAACATCACTGGGCCTTGAATTCAGTTTCTGGCAAGAAATTAAAAAATTCCATGAACATTTTCTTGTGCCACATGTTGATATTTATAAAATATGAGATAATGCATCATCAGGGAAATGTTACTGATCTTACCTAGAAATAAATTTTTATTAGAATTTTTATAGTATCTAGGGAGCTGTAGCAAGTGAGCTATACTATCAGTTGGCTTGCAAATATGTTTCATGTTTGTGTTCCTAAGGCTGCTTCTACTGCAGAATTAAATTTTATCATCAGCTAAGTCATTGCCTTGCTTAGCATTTGCCACACTTCAAAACCTTGTGTAGTTAGAAAATTATTACCAAAACTTAATGATCATCAGTTTCCGTACTTCCCTCTTGCATTGCTACAAAAATAGTCTAGTGAAGGTAGTGGCTGAAAAACTTTTGTATTGATACAGTGAGAACACCTTGATAAAGTGAAATATGCTTGTGCCATCAGCCGAGAACAGAGAATTGGTAGAAGCATTACTGGGAAGAAGAAAATCAGATTAAATAATTAGTGTCAATTAGCCCAAGCAAATAATTCTATAAACAATTGGTCTCTAGTGCCTTGCTTAATTATGTGAGACTTTCATCGCTTCTTATCAAGTCTACTTTGATTTATGTTAGACTCTTGAGCATCCCAGAAGTATAATTAATTATCGCCTTGTAAATAAACCTTTGGTAATTAATGGTAGCAGAAAGCAATACACTATCTTTTTTAAACTATTCCACTATGGAACTATGAAAACTTGAAAACTATTTTAGGTTTCAGGGTAAAAGGGATTCACATTGCAGCGAGACATAATAGCTGTAACAAAAGGCAAACTTCCTAGAAACAGTAATACACTAACTACAATCATATTAAACAATCATTCTGTGTTACTTACTACAACCAGTGTACACCTTTATAATCTGGCTTTAGACTGTAATATCTACTTTACTTATATTCAGTTCTCAATCCCTTTACTAAAATAAATAAGACAGTTAATTATTTTCAGATGTAGGCAGCAAATACAATTTCTGCAAAAGAAATTCATTGATAAGACAAACTTCTCATTAAATGACACTGCTTTGAAAGTTCTAGCACAGTCAGTCCTTCCTAGATACAAGAATTTCAGCTAATTCCAGAATTACATGAAAACAAGCAAATATGAAGATAATGGAAAATCACTTCAGCTGCTGAAATAAAACATAGTACATGACCTGAATTGTGCTATTTGAATTTGTAGATGCATCTCCTGTTAATCACTTGATCCTTTGATTCCTCTATTTGATAGCTTTATTAAACTTGGAAAACTAAATGCAGTATCCTTTGCCTTGAGTAAATTCCCATAGCTAGTGCAAGCAATGGCACAGGAAATAAATAGGCACTGAAAATCATCAGCTAACAAAAGTGTGTAGTAGATATTTTCTAAATTCATTGAGAACAAGGTGAATTTCAAAATGCTACTAGTTGGTCCATACTGTGCTTTAAACCACTCATAGTGCTACTGGTATCAGTGAGGAGGTATTTACAGGTTTTTTGGTCAGGTACTCCACCTTACACCACCACTGTACCTTAGCAGTTCTAGCACTGTTGGAGGCCTTCAAGTACACCAAAGACTATTAAAACTTCAGCCCTTTGAGACTTAGGAATACGTGACCCACAATCCTGGCCACTTATTGCCCAGATGCTGTGGCTGCCTTTCCCTCTTTTAATTCAAATTTCTCTCCCACAGATATTGGGGGAGAGGGGCCTAAGGATGAATATAGGGAGGAAATGTGGTGAGAGGAACAGCGCATTCTTCACTATTTCCATCCCAATATTGTCTTGAGTACAGCATGCATTCAGTTGCACAGCTTGACATTCTTGAAATTTAAAGTTTTTGTTACAGTGTAGTGGGGTACCAGTAGGCCGTTGCATCCTTTTTTTATCAGCTGTCAAATTGAGCTTGATTCCATCATTTCTACAAATCTTCTGCAAGCAGTGCAAGGATGCTGTTGTATTGTTCCTTTGCCTCCACTTTTCCAGATTAAAGACCAGCTTCCTCAGCCTCTCCTTGAAAGGCAAATGATCTAAGTCCTTGACCTTCATAACCCTCTGCTGGACCCCATCCACTCTGAGAGCTGGAGAATCCAAGGATACAAATATTGCCAGTACAGCTTCATCAGTAACAAGCAGAATGGGATAATAACTTCCCCTACTCTACTGGCCTCAGTCCTTCAGTACGGCTCAGCAGCAGATTTGTTTTATTTGCAGCGGGCACATACTGTTGGCTCATACTCAGCCTGGTGGTCACTGTTCAGGAAACTCTTCAGCCACGCCGGCTCTCCTCACCTGCCCCATCCATGAGGTTACTCAGGACTCTGCACCTCTTGCTGAACTTCACAGATTTTATGTTGGCTCCATCCCTAAGTTTCTCAAGGTCCCTCTGGACTGAGTGTCCTGCTTAGCATGTTAACTAATCCTCCTAATTTGCTAAGAGCACCTTCTGTTATATCAGTGTTGTTGATGATGAGCACATTGAACTGAGTCAGTCTCATTTCAACATCATGGTGTTCTTTTTATTGACAACTGTTATCTAAATATAAAGTCATTTATGAATGCCTATGTGTTCAACAGCCAAGACAAAACCAAATGCATTCAGCAGTCAATTATATGGAAGAGATGGCATATGGGAGATGGCATGAAAACCTTACTAAAGTGAAACTTTAAATCCACCAGTCCTCCCCCATTCAAACAACCAGTCATTCCATTACATCAAGGAATCAGGCTGGTCAAGTCTGATCTGCTTGGCATTTGTGCTAGAAAACTCATCTCAGTGGTCTAAAACCTTCCTGGATTCCTTGCACAGTGCTATGCTGCATTCTCAACGAATGTTTTTAGCTGAAGTCCCAAGGAGGGTGAATCAGAGCCTGCAATCAGAAGATTTCCGTAGCTGTTTGGAAAAGTCTTGTCCACCTTTCAGAGTTACAAGTTGTGTGGAAAGCTGTCAGGCTTGATCTTGTATGGAGATGTAGTTCTTCACTGGGAATTGAAGTCCGAGGATTAGGATCCAATTCCTTTAATTCTGACTGCCTTGTTTAAAACCAACTTCCCAAAATATAAAAATATCTAAAAAGTCAAGGAAAATCTAGACAGTGAAGGAAGCATTCCCAGTATAGATTGTAAATTTTGTAAAAAAAGCCAGAATGGTCATAAAAAAGGCATTGGTATGAATGCAAATGCTGAGCCAAGCCAAGCATGACAAAGTCTGGGAGACAACACTTCAGGTACAAGTTCAGAACACCGGGTTATGCAGAGAGTTAAAGCAGACAGCAGGCACAATGACATGTTAAATTACCCACATGATGTATAGCTTAATGAACCCCCTTGTGTTGATCATGCTTGGCATTAATCAAGAGCCATGAACAGATTCCCTTATTTTCTCAATGCTGCTCTGATAAACTGCAATTTCATTTAACCTTGGACAGGAACTTTAATAGCTTCCACGGGACAACTGTCAATACTTTCCTGGGTATACAGTGATTAAACTGCAACACAAGATACATGTCATGAATTTTCTTCATTTGAAATTAGAATTTTCATTTTTAACAACCATTTGCATAAAATATGCTGAAAGTATGGAAATATGTAAAGGCTTGCATGATCCTTAGAAGCACACCAACACAAAGGTTTTTTAAAAATAAAATAATTAACAACGTATTATAACATATTGAGAGCTTCAAATAACCTTACGTTTGGGAAACAAGGCAACAAAAGACAATAATCCAAAGAAGGGCTTAACCATGTCTCCTTAAATTAGCTCATTATGCATCAGATATTGCACATTGTGTGCTTCTTTAGCAAAGGCAGTATGTAGAGGCTAAAGAATTAGCAAAGGTGGGGAAATGCTTTGTTCCTCAACTTCAGTGGTTTTTACAGACACCTTTGGGTGCTTTTTTTCTCTAAAAGCAATGCTTGTGACTTCCTGATTCCAGCCTCTCTGCCTCAGAGGCACCATAGAAGAATTACTAGAGTTACTGAGTGGACTTGATCCACTCAGTCTGGAGTTTACTAGTCCAGACAGTCAAAGGGGACAAAAAATAAGAAATATAGATTAATTGCCTTTCCTAGGCAATCTGTTCTAACAGAGTTCTACAAACAATTATTTTTTCACTGCCTTTATATAAAAGATCTTTTCATTTTTGTCACTGATGACTACAAGAGAGAAAAACTGGATCACAAATGACTGAGAAATTTATTATTTATAATTCTCAAAAATCTTAATTATAGTTATGGACTAAATGACAGGAGCAACCAAACTACAAATGCCTCTGCTTAGACATCATCAGTTACTTTTACAATTTTTTCTATATGTTGTTTTTTCTACAAAACCTGAATAATCCTAATAAGGAAAAAATCCCAAACATTCTATACTTTCCCAGATTGCATTGGTACTGGTGAAAAACACTGCTAAGAGCACTGGTACCAAACTGCTTACAATGTCACCAGCTAAAATGCCCTGGTGTTGACTGATGCGGGACATTTAGCAGCAATACACAAAAAAACAGAAAACAGGCAATGGGTAGGAAGCAAATCAGAGAAGGAGAATGATTCTATGAGGATTCACAAGCTAAAATCAGAGATGGAAAGGAAAAACAGGACTAGGGTGACCAGGTCAACATAAGCACATGATTTCACAGTTTATATTTAAAAACTGCATCTGTGAAGGTAGGTAAAGGCAGCATTTCCAAACCTTCAGAAAAGGATCATTACTGTCAGGCTAAAATGCTGTCTTGGAGAATTCCCATTTGTGCAAAATGCTTCATTTGCTGGTAGAAATGTAAAAATTCCTCAATAAAGAGGAAAAGTAAAAACTAGAAAAAATATCCTGCTTCCTGTTAAAGGCAGAGCAAAACTACAGAGTAACGTAGCACTGGAAATAGTTTACAGGATTGGTACCTAGAATGTGAACAAGTTGTTGAGCACTTGTCCTGATTCAAGCAGAATATAAGCAGACTGAACCCCAGCTCAGACTGCTTTTAAACCGTATTGAATCACCAGCCATACATACAGCTAACTCGCAGCCTAGGGTAAGAGAGAATTGTTTCTTACAGTGTTACAACTATGAGGTAACAGTGGCAATTGATGTCAATTAATTAAGCACTTTTTCAATATCTTCATCACAAGATGGACTGTAGCTAAAGAGGTTCTGGAAATCCCTGGGCAGTCACAAACCCATTATGTGGTCAGAAAGTGCACTCAGCTACTCATTGGCAAACAGGTGAACTTAACACACCAAAGAAACAAAAGAAAGGCAGTGGCAGTGCAAATTTAAACAAAGCAATTTTGATTTCCTAGGCTTTTTCTTTTTTCCACAGCTCCTCCATGAGCTAAGTTTAAAGTTTACCCCTCCCACTAAGAAAAATGCGATTCTGTACTCTATATGCTGAAATAAAAGGGCAGTCTGGGACTACCTGGAGACTTGATACTCTGTGTAGAGGATTGTAACGACCTGGACAGCACTTAATATAAATTTAGAGTCTCTGATGAAAGAATGTCTCATACTGCACTTGAACATGATTCACACATTCCCAGCCAAGACATTTACAATTGTGTGCTCTGTCCTCTTGCATAACACATGCTACAGGAGTTCTCCTAACAATTTCTGCCTCAAGCCACAGGTGTAATGTACCTTCAGAAAAACATGCAGGTTTGATTTAATATGTATAAAACTAACTGCATCCTTTGTCAGTATTTTCCACTAGTTAATTGTTTTCCCTCCTTAGAAATTTCCAGTTTGAAAACTGCTGACTTTGATTTCTGCCATGGAATCATGTTACATGTGGCCTTTTGTTTTTTGGGGGTTTTTTTTAAGAATCTTCTTACTTCAGCTAATATCTTGATATGCAGAGGGTTCTAGACCACAGTCAAGTTGTTTCTTTACCTTTATTTTTAAAATAATTTAAATGGATAAATTTTCTTTGGGCTGTCACTGTAAAGAGCACTTTCCAAGTCTCCAGTCATTCCTGCAGCTTTCTTCTGAACCTGCTCCAGTTTTCCATCATCCCTTTAAAAAGTTAATATCTTACTGGGACACAACATTCATGTAGCGACGCTGACAGGCAATTACTGCTTACTAGTGATAGCCAAATCTAGGTACATCTCTAATATCAAAAACGTAATCTAAACTAAGAGAAAATAGCATATGAAGCTGAATTAGAAAGAGTTGCTTTTAATTATTACTAAAGAAATCTTTTTACTGGCAATTTAGCATCCCATCACAGTAGAATAAAGCCAGGAATAAATATATGAAAGTTTTAATTTAAAAAGAACAGCATGAACCTTGAAGGCTGATTTAACAGATACTTCCAAGCTCAATCACCTGATGTTAAGTTGGAAAACATTTCCTTGGTGCCATTAGAAAGCACTGTTGGCTTCAAAACTATGGCGTAACTAATGCTGTTGGATTTTACATTTATAGAAAAAGCAAGACTCCTATTCCCCAACCTATACCATCTGACAAATCAAGATGGAGAATCAGGCCAAAAGAACGAGCAATGAGCAAGAAAACTTGGAAGGTTCATTTCATCATGATGCTCTGTGTACTCCAGTTTAATAAAGACAAGAGTCTTGCCATTAAGCTGTACATCCTCTGAAAAAGGAACCTTTAAATAAAAGGGAGCTTTTCCATGCTCTCTTTCAAACAGCAAATATATTCTATATAAAATCTATAGAAATTTTATAATTCAAATTATTCTATATAATCCGTATAAAATCTAAGGAAAAATAAATGCTGGCTGTGACCACTGTAAGGCTAATATGAACATGCTTCTTTTCACAGAGATAAGGGCTTTCTTGGGACAGATTTTGTGATCTTTGGTTTTGCCCAAGTCTTCCAATTTATTTGGCTAAGATTATAAATTCACAATCCCTGGATTTTCTTGCCCTATATTCTTTCAAATGCATCCTTTAAAGGCTGCCTGCTGTGGTCTATAACCCCTGGCTACATGGGTAGGAAAGAGGCAGTTTCCACTGACCATTTTGCCCTTCCTATGGGGCCTCCATAGACACCAGTTCTTTACTCTGAGGGGACAGGTGGAAACACTGAGCAAGGTGGTGGGAAACATTTGCATCCAGATGTTTCTAGCCATAAAATAACCTCAAAGATTTGCAAGAGATCCCAAACGTGGGAAACTCTCCCTTCCCACCACAAATAGTAAAAAAAGAAATACAGCAGGCACTCCTGCCACCTGAATGTGCTTACTTGAAATAAGATGGTTTCATGGTATCAGTGTCTATTTAAGTCTATTTGTGGGGAATTTCCAACAGGTTGAAATGCAATTTTTTTTGCCGTGTTAATGCCATTAGTAGCTTTGCTCTTATGTACTTAATGAAACTGAGTGCATGACGGGAGATGAAGGTTTTGATTTATTGAGCTATGTCAGCCAAAGTTTAGAATTACGTTTATGCTGAGTTCATTCATGCTGTTAAAGAAAAGCTTTCCAGAGTAGCAGCAGAACAAGTATTAACTAGATAGTTACTCGTATCTCTAATGCACAAGAGAAGAGGAAGCTCAACATACTTTAAAGAAAAAAGGGAAACAAGATTTCATCTATTTAATGTGCCAGCACTCTTATTACCAACCAAAAGTAATTGACTAACGCAAATATTAAAGTAAAATATTCCTAAAATAGAAAACTGAATCTGCAATCCAGTAAATAGATGCAAATTACTAAGGTATTTTTGCAAACAGATGTTTGGATAAGCTTTTCACAGAAGAGAGATTTAAATAGAAAAGTACATAAGGAAAAATTACCTAAGTCAGTCTGTTTGCTGTTTAACAGCATACTCAGAAGGTCGGATATTTTAATGACTAAAATCTTCATAATACACATTTATATAGCACCAGTGATCTGAAAGAGCCAGACCTCAAGGTGCTTTAAAGACTATGTGTAAGTCTGAACATATCTGTGAAGAAGCCTCAGAGGTGAATGTGTGATGGATACAGGTAAATATAGAGAGGGCTGGCACCAGGTTGTGCTTTGATGCTAATTCTACCTAGATCTAGAGCAAGATCCCACTGCAGATATTCCATGTAAACTATACCTTCTGCTTGCAGAAGAAGATGAGAGGAGAAAGGCATGATATTAAAATCTTATGTTCTTCTTGAACTAGGGTCTCCATCTCATCATTAAAAGTTAGAGAAAAATGCAGTGTCTGTGGGGATAGAGACAGGGAAGGAAAGATAAGGCAAAGCATGGCAAGGCAAGGAATTGTTAAACCCTGAAATTCCTGTATAATGTACATAAATATTCTGCATGATTCCTTTGAATATCTTAGAAGACATTAAATTTTAAAGGCTTGGTTTTCATGCTTCATGTTCAGCTGTAGGCCGCTGTGCAGACACACAGCAGTAGGACAAGGGATTCACAACTCCTCCACTACCTGTCAAGAAAAAATTAGACTAAGCTGTAAGTTTTGGTTGATTCAAAGTCTGAGTGGGCCAATACACTTCTGAGGTACTCTAGAAATCCTCTGATGGATGCTTCAGAGAATGACATCAACAGTATATAATAAGAGTAACAAAAACAGCTGCCCACTGAGCAGTGCTTTGATTTTTTTGTCTTTTTTTAAACTGTAAGAACTAAACGGGAGAGGATGTATCCAGAACTTTCAAGATTTGGCATATGACCAGTCTTAACAGTTAGAAACCATCTTGCAGAGTATTTGTAATTCAAATACTTATCTGGAGTTATTTATATTCTTGTCACTTTCCCCTCCCCCAGCCAACATGGAGTCAGATTCTATTCTCAGTTAGCCCAATGAAAGTCCTCTGAGATCAATGGAATGACTCAGATTCACTCCAATGTGATGAGAACAATGGCACTGAACATCACCGTTGTGCTTTTGCACCTAAGCTGCTCCTTTAAAATATAAGTATTTGAGTAATTACTGCTCTTTATTTCCAATGGAAATGCATCTTCTTCCCCTGGAAATTTTAAGTGAGTAGCAATGTCCAGGGTCTTTACAGATGAACTGTCTTTCAATGTGCTTGGTAAATAGTCTAAATTGACCTCCCTTCCCCCCTCCCAGTACCTGGTTCCAATCACACTCAAATCATATTACTTATTATTCCTGCTATGAAAATCATCAAATACAGTAGGTAAAGATTTATTGTATCTCTTTAAGAAATAAATAATTCATTGAATACATTAGATGGAGCATTGTAGACTTTCTGAAAATCAACAAGATAGCTATTTCTCGTAGCTGATATGGTTTAGAATGCTTTTAATCTTGGAGTAGATAATAAGTTATGCTTCTGAAAAAAAAAATGTAAGAGGGAGAAAAGAGAGTTGTGTAAATAAACAGTACTGCTTTCTCCCCAGAAAAGTATCTATGTCCAGAAAAGCATGCAGAAGTGCAAGCAAAATTAAGAGCTTGCTTAAAACAATATGATTTAATATTTTAAATCCTCTCCTGACAAGGGATGAAGGTTTTCTCTGAAATAATCTTTGAGTTAGCATAACAACAAAAATATAATGTGGAACAGGACTACATCTAGTTGGGAACCCAATATATTTGTTACAAAATCTGGGGTAAAGTGAGAATAAAGAAAGGGGAGAAATAGATGTTTTTAATTGCTATAAAGTGACCAGTGAAACAAAATTTCAAATACCACTCTTGTTGTTTCCAGAACTCAAAGCATAAGGTAGGTTACAGGTTTAAAATGGCTGGATTATGGTTTGGTCACAAATAACAGAAGACCACCATGTGCACTGACTGCTCCAGGTCACTAGGAAAATCCAAACCTTAGATGACATAATAAAAACAGACCTACATCCTTGAGTGAGACAGAAGGAGCCAGGAGTCTTTTTTCTGTATTACAGAGGTCTTCAGTTGAGATCAAGTAATCCTATCTAGAAATCTAGTCATAACTCAGAATGTGTTTAGTAAGGATTATTCATTGGGATCAGGTAGAATTTCTGAAAGATTGGGTTTACATCCAAAGATACGTACAGTCAGTTTAATCTAACATCTCTGTCTTAGAATTTGATTGTCGTGAATGTTGCTACTTCATTACAAGTGAGAAAGCTATTCAGTCATGCTGAATGGGGATATTTATATGTAAATACAGGAATTTTTGCTTTGGCAATAACTTCATCTCTGGGATGGAAGTTTATGCAATTCTCCTAATGCTACATTAACCACCAAAAAAACCTGACACAAAATAAAGCCAAAAGACAAGCCTGCTACTCTGTCCCTGAACACATTTTTTGCCTTTCTTCTACCCAGTAGCCACTACAAAACTACACAATCAAACAAAGAAGATGGTTCGAGCCTAACTTGCCCCTGGTGCTGGTCCCCAGAAAAATCAATACATTTGTTCCCAGAGTGACCCAGGCCACATGGATGCTTTATGAAAGTGGTCACTGGGTTCACTGACACAGGAAACTTTCCATGTCTTCAGGAAGAAAACATGAAAATTCAGAGATGGTCACACAAAATATTTACACTGAAAATATGTTCGTGTTGCAAATGTAAGGCCCCTCGTCTTCAGAAAAATCAGAATTAAGCTTGCTTTTGCAACTTTAATTTGAGTTCATTGCACATATGCATGATAATAAGTCTTTAACTGCAGAGACACATACATCATTCAGTTCCTAGGATGGACGATGCTCCCGGAGTGAGCAGCTGTTCAATATTCTTTTTATTCTTATCACTCAATATGTAGCTCCATGCCTTCCTTACTGCACATCATTCAAGCCCTGTGCAGAATACTGAATTATTAATATCTTTATGGGTGTTTCTGTAGCATTCTCTACTAGGGTTTCTGAGTGCTTCCCAAATACTAATTAATTTACCTTTAAACCTGAGAAGTGAGACTGTACTATTAGACTCACTTTATAGATGGGGAACTGAAGTGCTGAGCAGTTATGGCCAAGATTGATGAAAATGTCTACTAATTTGGGGTCCTCAATATGATGTGCTCAGAGCCAGATTTTCCAAGATGCTTAGCATTTTTATGTCTAAAGCATAAGTCCCATTGGTTTCAGCAGCACCTGTGAGTACTCAGCACTTCCGTGAATCAGTCCTGAGTGTATGAAGTTGTGTGCTCAGGAAATAAGGAACACACAAGTGCATTCCACCTATAAAACTTTCACTTGAATCACGTGAGGAATCTGAGTTTACAAAAGGGACAAAATCAGGATAGATGAGGTTTCACTTCTGGAGCTACTTCTGATTCCAGGAGAACCCTTTTATCCAGCTGTTTTCACAAGAGAGCTTGCTGTCTTCCTGCTCTGGTTTCATTCATGGCAGCTTCTCAATTTTTCATGATACTCGAGCAGATGACAGCCTTTTATGTTACAGTACCCCAGGAAGCCCCTGTGCCTGCAAAGTGTGAATGCTGTAGAAAAAAAAAAAAAAAAAAAAAAAAAGAAAACCAAAAAGACTGTTCATTTTAAGACTGAAACATAGCATGAAAGAGGACATTTAGGGCTGGCCAAGAAAGCTTCATTCTGTCCATTTCTAATCTCTCAGATATATGCACAATCTTCAGATTTTTTAATACTAATTTTTACTATACAGTCTTTATCAACCCCTTTCTTTTTTAAAACCAAACAGGATTTTTGCTGTGTAGAGCAACACTGCTGCTTAGGGTGGCTCTTTGGCATGGCTGTCAGCTTGTGATTCACAGTATCGCCTCCTATAAGGCAAGATAAGATAGGGGCAACAGCAGTGGTGGTCATGGAGATCCATATAAACCCATGGCAGGAGTATACATGGCATCCTGCCCGTAGATTTGACAGCTATTTGCTTTGCAGCCATAAAATCTTGAGGTAAATCTTGGCAAGAGTTTGTGCTAATAGTGTGTCTTTCCCCTTCTGGTATAATATTTATGGTCCTGCATCTTCCTTTCTTAAGCCCATTTAGATGTTTTCAAGAAAATAATTGTAAAATAATTCTTAAAATTAACTAAAATATGCTTGCTTATAAATTAATTTTGGAATTAATGATATTTCGAGTTTTGAATTACTTTTTCCCATTTTAAAGTTTTAAGATTTGGCAGACCACTGGTATGGAAAATGTCAGAGTATTAATGGAAAAATTCACAACATTATAAGAAGGATAAATATAGAGTCTTAAAATGGAAACTATTGAGCTTCCTCAACTTCAGAAATTTGGAGAAGGCAGGGATTGGACAATGATAGTATATTTATTCCTTGTCAGATTCTGTCTTCATTGCCTTGTCTTCTTACACTATTACCCATATCCCTTTGGTTAAAAAAAAATGGGATTTGCACTGATAACTATTGAGCTCTTTTTTGGTTATTGTTTGGAAGGGTTTCTAGGGGTAGTAATAGATTTTTTTATTATATATTCTCTTTATACATGGCCATATTCTATATTTGGCTATTCTATGATTTTCACCCTATTTTGTAAATTGATTTCCTTTCAAGGAACATATGACTTTTTCCCTGGGATGCATTTAATACCTACACAGAGAGGCTGTCTGTGAATAGGGAAGGATTTGGCAGCTATAGCCACTGTACTCTGTTTCTCAGCAGCCTGTTGAAACACTAATGACTGATCTAATAAGCCAGAAGTATTAGAAGGTCAGAGTGAACAACATTGCTCAGTTTGACCTTCCATTATTTATGGTTTGTCACATCAGCTATCAAAGCTCCAAGTCAGGAGCTGATAAGGAGCTGAATCAGCAGCACAGGCATGACACTGCAACATTCTCACTTTGTGTGAATAGCGACCCAGCATCGTGGTGACCTGTGCAACCACCCATGACACATGTCCCTAAAGGTGGTCCCTGCCTGTTCACTATTTCATGTAGAAACTCCCTTTGTAGGGTTCAGGATTAACAATACAGTTGGAACTTCACTTTTGTTTTTCTTTTAAAGGTCTAGACCCTCAAATAAGCTTTGGAATCAAAAGGCTTCTCTTTTTATAAGAGATCTATTTTCACACGGTTCAGACAATAATTTAATTATTGGATAAATTGTGTGGTCAAAAAAAAACACCCACAAATAGAGTTTTAAACTTGGAGGCAATACCATCTTCTTCTGAGAGAGATGACCTCACCACAGCTTGATAAGGTGAAGACAGGGGAGGAGAGAGTAAATCGTTTCTTAAATCAACCCCTGTCTGCATTTTAGCACAGAATAAAATTGACTGGCTAAGGGTTAGAGTGATCCAGTGGGTGAATGTTACAATCCTGTGTGTTAGACTCTCACTGGAATCACAGAGACAGCAAGAGGACAGCTCATGGCAGTGGGATAGTGTAAATGCTAAAGGGTCTCAGAAGCCACTCCGCAATCCAAACCAGAAATGGACACACCACCATCCAAGCGTCAGATGTTCAAATGTTGTTGACTTGTATGCAGATCAGGGTAACCACATTAACAAGTGTTCTCTTTGTTATATTTTTTTTTATTATATTATTTTAATTCTATTTTATTATGAGAATATCAATGTTATTTTATCAGATTCTGATATAATAAATGGTAATGTTGCTCCTTACTTCAAGAGTGATTTTCTGGAAGCTGACAAAGTGACAGTATTGGCCAGGTCATTAAAGGCTGCAAATTTTTTCTCTACCTATTTCACATAATTTAACAAACCATGATAACATACCTTTGAAGGTTGCCAATCCAAACCACAAACTACATGTCATAAGTAATAAGGAGTTAAAATGTGATTCACTGTCTATGTACTCATTAAAATCTTCCTAAGTTTATTAACTTTCAGGGTCTGCTTCCTCAAAAAGATTTGGAGTTGGGACTTAGTCAAAACTGTCCCAAGGCTAGCTACGATGTTTATAACTCTTGTGATTTTATTGTGTCACTGTATTTGATGCTTTTTTCCAAGCTAGACCCCAGAAGAAAATGCTGTTGCAAAATTCACAGCCCTCATTAAAAATGCACCAAATTCTATTCTGCACTGTTTCACAAAAAAAAAAAAAGTCATAAAATGAGTGTACACCCCAAGCTCATAAACCAGAAGGAAAATGCAAAATATTTAATCTCTATCATCTCATGAGAAGGCCATGCAGAATTGGTGACAGTTTGCCTTCTGTTGCAAAGCACAGGAAAACTCCTATACACAGTGATCTGGAGAAAAATTACTACAACATTTGTATTGGAAAATGAAATTTCCAGGCCAGAGTTGGCTTAGTTTACTTTCTAAATTAGACAACTGACAGGACTGTGTTTTCAGAGCAATGAGAGAAGGCCAACAACAAATTCAGTTACATGCTGTTTCCCCCAGAAGTATGTCACTCCACGTAGGGCAGAGATAAATTTGGTATGTACATGAAAAGAAATAGGGGAAATTGAAGGTGTAATTTTAGTTCCTGAACCAGAGACACTGGAGGGAAAGTAGGATCTTATTGTTCATGATTCTCTTCTGTAGTGCAGAAGGTTTACTGAAGTCCACAGGTTTTCCTGTTTCTGTGGGATTCTTTTCTGGATTGGTCCAGCTCTGGAACCATGATGGCTCTTCCATCTGTAAATAATAATAAAAAACCCTTTTTTGGTACCATATTTGCAATTGGAGGTGACACATTGAAATTTCCCTTAAGTATAATCTGATACAGTCTAGTAAGGTCTAATTCTAGGACTTGATATGGGTAAATACCTTGAGATTAGACTGGCATTTCTGTAGAAAATACAGTTCATTTATTTTTATTTAGAAAATGTTAAATGAGTCAATACCAGCCTTACTAAGAAACTGCCTCCTTTCTGCTTCCTCTTAAGATGAGCAGATAAATAGAGGTTAGAGCTCTAAGAACCTAAGCAGTAGGTAATGGTGTGAGTGAACTGCTGATCCATCCTTTCAGCAGCAGCATGGGTGTAAGCCAAATCAAAACCACCATGTAACCACAGCCTAAATGTCACCAGGAACATGACAGGCAGCCTGACAGCCTAACTTCAGAGGGTGGATTCCCCTGGGCAGCAGAGTCGAATTTCACAGTGCCTAAATCCCTCTGTGCATTTTCCACTTCGTGCTTTCCCCAAATCTTAGGACTGAAGCTGGAATCGTAGGTCACAGCGGTGCATGCTTCACTCAGTTGCTGCTGGATGGGATTCCAAGGTTCATCACAGTAGTTCTTAACTGTGATAATAACAAATGCAATGAATATTCCACTTATTGACTCCTAGTTTGTCTGATTGGAAGATGACACTACAATTAATTTTAAAATTATTTTAATTTCTATTCTGAGTTTGGGGGCTGTGTTTTTTCTATTTGTTTGTTTGTTTGATACTTTTGTTTATTTGTTTCTTTTTGCTTTTGACAAATTTGCTGGATATTAAACCAGAGATAATGAGGTGAAGCATTTATTTTACATGACAACACATTCTTCCCAGCCTCTTCTATCCCCTTCTCTTCCTCCTCCACCCCTTCCCTCTCTCCTCTGCTCCACAGAGTTATGTCTAAAGATGCCACTTTTGAGCTTGCAAGGAATATGCTAAATTACATCCCTCATTTTCATCTTCCTCCATCACTCAGCACTGCAGTGTAATTCCTAATCTGAAAGAATAAATATTTTCTGCTTTATGCTCATGTATAGATCTCCAATTGACAAGCCCATGGGCCACATGCCTAAATTATTGCTAAAACTTTAATTACAATTAAAATTTGTTTTACTAACAAACACAGACTAAACTAAAACCAACAAAACCCAAAAAAACTCTTGATACGATCAAAATTCTGAAGACCTCCTATACGGCAAATTCTACTGTTCAAGCAGTGGAAAAACAATGCAATTACATGCAAGGGCTTGTAGAGACTTGCTTAATGCATGATGAACACGCTGACCAAATACACAGTCCTCCTACCTCTCTCTCCCAGAAGTATCTGAAAGGAAGAGGACAGCTGTAGTCTTCCTGATTTTGGGCCATCACAGAGAATGGGATGACAGATGTTGAGCTATTCTTTCAGAGCGGGCAGGAACTCCTCTCTGTCAAACAAAGAAGATTGACAGTCTCAGAGCCCAGTTTATTTGTATAAAAAAGCCAGCTGCTTCTTTAACAGTTGAAGGTAGTGTTCCTAGCATAGCGAAAGTAGATGAATAAATTAATAACTACTAACATGATGTCTGTTGAATGATTCTGTGGAAACAGTAATTCCACAAAAATGTAGCATAGACTTAATGTCACTTTTCCCCATGGAATGAAATATGTTTTCATTACTGAACATACCAGGTTCCTAAATTTGTACTTGAAACCATCCTGAAATTTGTGCAAGATCTAATTAATGCTTGCTGCTACAGTATATAAAACTGCATCCTAATAAAAAATTGCTTTAAACTTTCTGCCTATGAGAGAATTTTTTGGTGTAAACAGTTTTCTAATTACCAACGAACGGACTTCAACCATTTCAGAAAATCCATTTACTATTCGATATCTCTTTTATCTACTTTTAATATAGCGTGACACAAACTGATATTTAAAGGGTCTCTCTTTACAGTACTATTCAATTTTTCATTAGCCAAGAACATCTAAGGAAAAAAAAAAGAAAAAAAAAAGAAAAAAAGAAAAAAAAAGAAAAAAAAAATGTAGTTTATGCCCTAAAAGTCAATTTTGAATTGCAGTGTCTGAAAAATAAGAGTCCACACACCGAAAGATTCTGAAAGTGTAAATTCCTTCTAATTAGCTATCATCTCACTGAACCCTGCGCGGCCGGACCCGAGCACGAGGAGGCGTTTGCTTTACTGCGATCCACCTGCACAAGCTCTGCTCGCGTCGCTTTGGGAAAGCGAGCTTTGGGTGTGCTGGCGGCGGGAGCGCGGCCCCGAGCGCGGCCCCGAGCGCGGCCCCGCCGCCGCCTGTGCGGGCGCCGCTCCCGCGGCGTGGGCGGAGCGGGGCGGGAGCGGGCGGAGGGCTGGGGCGGGGGGCGGGCGGGGGCCGGCCGGGGAGGGCCGCGCCTTTTGTGCGGCGCCCTCCCAGCCTGTCAGCGGGGCGGCTCTGATTGAGGGGGAGGCAGCGTGCGAGAGCCCGGGGCAGCGCGGCGGGGCCGTGCCCGCGGGCCCTCCTGGGGGCTANGGCAGCAGGTTGTGGCGGACGCGGCTGTGCTCGCTCTGGGCACTCCGGAGGGTCAGGACTTTGCAGACAGGTGCAGCGGTCTGTGTCCGTCACTGTGATTTGGGAGAGGGGGTCTGCGAGTCGCGCAGGTCACGGCTGCGGTCTGTCAGGGAAGCCCAAGCTCCCCGCCTGAATTCAGGAATCCCTCCGACAGGGGTAGGGGTGTTTCTCCACGCTTTGGCCCCAGTGCTGTTTCCAGCCCTCTATCCCACTACTGGCAAAAGCCATCGTTACCACTTATTCCTCCCCTGCTATGAAACCTGCCACTACAGTAAACTTCATCTGACACTGTTCAGTGTTTGAAGAACAATTTTACATTTGCACAAAAACTAGCATCCTTTCAGAGGAGCAATGAGTTTTACTAGCAGAAATCATTCCGGCCTTTTACCATACAGCTCTGATCCAGAGCACTTGCTAGACAATTAGCTACACACCTCAGGAGCAATGGCGTTGGCTTCTCCTTGTGCAGACATCACTGTTCTGCATCCACTGTATCGAAAACCTCAGTCTGTGCATTCTCTTTGGACTCTGTCTCATGGAATGCAGTGCTGTCACTACTTAGGCTGTTTCAAATGGCCATGCTGCATCTTGTCAGCAGAGTTCTTCACCTTCCAGATGGATGTTTCTCTTGGGTTGGTTATGGTAGTGACGTTGAATCCAAATGCCAGTCTAAGGTATTCAGAGCCTCCTGCTGGTTTAAGCCAAACTTGCCAGTCCACAATTTCCAGGTGTACACAGGGCATCCTCTTACAAATGTAAGAAATAGGACAATGACTCGTACCCGCAGAGAAACAGACCCGTGTTTTGGGTCCTCATGGAGACTGACCCTTCTGAGAAAACTTCCAGGTACCTTAGGCCAACATGACCAAAAAATCAAAGTAAACCTGGTCACTGGGACAGACACAACATGTTAGCCTGCTTCAGTAGGGTTATTCTCCTCCATCATCTCCCACGTGTCAGGAATTAAAAACTTATCCACTGTGAGCATGGGCAGATGGAGGTTAAGGAGAATGTTTCACGGGGTAGATGTCCTGGATGTAGGGAATGTGGGGTAACATATCAGCCGGGAGAAAATCACCTTGCTTTTCTACAACACTAGTTCCCCCAAGCACAGTCCCAATGGATGACTTGCCTGTTCCCCAAGTAATAGGAAAAATAAATGAACCTGCTGGTGAAAATATAGAATATCATGCTTGTGTTTCAAAGGTTGCTACTATATGTAGTCAATGAATTCACACAATACTAAGCTGGCATGAAAAAGTGAAGCCCCTTTAATTTTTTAGAATTGGCAGGTGCTTGGTGTATTCTTGAAGATTTGAGCAGAAGAATCCTGTGATGGAAAGAAAAACCTGACATGGACATGGACGTGTCACCAGCCTATCTCTTCGGGGGTGGATTTAGGATGTGGAGGCAAGCGAGAAGAATTTGCCAAAGTGATTTGGATCCCCGGAGAAGGACAGGATCCGTCCCTCCCTCTACAAAAGTAACCCAAACCGGGAGGAGCCCAGAAACCCGGGGAGGTAGGACAGTCCCTGAGGGCTCAGCCAGTCCCGGCTGGCGGCACCCCGGCAGCGCTCCAGGGAAAAGGGTGCCTTTCTATCGCCGGTATGCGGGAACAGCGGGGCTGGTGAAGCCCTCGCTTCTCACACCTCGCATCTGCCTTCGCCTCGGCCATTGAGTCCTCCTTAACTATACGTACCGCTCGCCTCCGCCGCATAGCCTTTGAAGATGTTTACCCAGAGAGACAGCATTGCGGTAGCGCTTTATTGCAATATAATGCACTGGGGGAAAAAATAGAAGGGGCTCATTATTGTGGTTGATAAACATGGGAAAAGCACATGCCTGACCTTTCATTTGTACAATTAATTGTTCCAGCAGAAAGAAAATGAGTCTTAATTGTGCACAGCTTCCTAGAGAATCAGCTGTGCGTGCCCCTCTGCGTTCTGAGAAAAACGCTGTGAAGTTTTCCTGAAGGATTTTACTTTCCAATAGGGCAACAACAAGAAGAAAGGAAGATCTCTATATCCCGTCCCTCTTCTGTCTCAAAGAGGCAGGATATTGAACTATAGCCATATTTCAGTGACCTGCCGCATTTCCTTCATTTTTGTAAAACGGGCTTTTCCGCCTGTCCAGTGCTATTTCGCCCCTATAATAAGGAAATTTTTAATAATGCACAACCAAACTCCATTTCAGAGATCAAGGGTTAGCCCCAAGCTGCACCTTAAAC
Source organism: Turdus rufiventris (assembly GCA_013186435.1). Classification (NCBI taxonomy): domain Eukaryota; kingdom Metazoa; phylum Chordata; class Aves; order Passeriformes; family Turdidae; genus Turdus; species Turdus rufiventris. Next base: position 497,696 of record PYHW01010797.1, on the reverse strand, counting down.
CCGAGCTCAGAATTTAGCTGTCAGATCACGTCGATAGCGGTGGGTGGGTGGTCAGGGTTAGGACCGGGACTTGCCAAGCCCTGCTGCGCTGGTGTCCAAACCGTGTATGCGCTGCTTGCGGGCTCTGAAGGGGCCGCTTCCTGCGTCCTCACGCAGGACTCTCGGCATCCAAAGCCTCTCTCGGGAAAAGAACTTCTTCGGTCGGTGACTGGGGACATCAGCCACGGCGAGCGGAGGGACAGGGCACCGCGGAAGGGGAGGGAGGGGACGCGCCCGGGACGCCCCTTCCGCGCCAGGGGACAGCGGAGCACCGGGACCGCGGGATGGACCGAATTCCTCTCACAGCACTGACAGTCCCGCCGGCCCCGGGTGACTGAAGCCCCCGGGAGCCCGAAGTTTTGGTCCTTTCAGAAGCGCCGGAAAAGCTCTTTTGTCTGGCCCCGGTTGATGATTAATAACCCCCGGCACCGATCCTGCCCTCGGCATCGTCCCCGGGGAGCCGCGGGGCTCAGCCCGCCCTGGGGAAAGGATTCGGGCCCTCCCAGGGGCGCGGGTGGGATCCTGCCTGGGGAGTGCGACCGTCTTAAACGCACATTCTACCGATACCGATTTTTAATCTCTAAATCACAAAGGGTCACATTCTGTGCTCCTTAATAGAGCACAACGCCCATTGACTTCTGTCCCATTGACTTCAATGGGAGTTTCGCTCCATTAAGGACCGCAGAATTTGGCCTAAACTGACCGCAATAATTTTGTTGCCGGTAATGGAGCTTCAAAGCCCTCTCTAATTAGCAAGAATCGTTAAACATGCTGTACAATTCCGATTGTGCTACGTGGGGGCTACGGAACAGCTGAGCAGTCCCCTTCAGACCTGAGGAAGTTTAGAAATCGTGTTCAGCAAAAAATTTCAACTTTCCGGAGAAAACCTGGGGACAAGGGTGTCTGACGAGTCGCTTCATATCTGCTGCGTTAGTGTCAGAGCGTGAGGAAAGAGATGCTCTGAAAAGTTATGAAAGATCTGGTGGTACACTCGGCTTTTGTCCCCCATCGAAGACGCATTTTTAAAATCACAGTATACGCTGCTGCTCCTATTTATCAAAGATAAACCCAAGTAATTGTGTTTATCCTCAGCCCGGAGCACTCCTAAGGAGTTACGCTAAATCCCGGAGTGCCTCCGAGCAGTGAGCAGCTGTAGGTTGGGCTGGGATGATGCTCACTACGGTCAGGCACCTTCACGTCCAGCTTTATGACTAGCGCTTTTCTCAGTACGGGGGCGGGGGTAGAGGGGGAAACACAACAGAAACAAATTCAATCCACTTTAGCTGAATTCATCTGTAAAGGCACTTTTCATTACACCACGCTCCTGCCGTTGGTGGGCACAAACTCCTTCCTCAATTCCGCAGCAGTAGATCTGGCAGCGTGAACAAATATTTCGCCGGTATTCCAATTTAATAACCTATTTGTTATACATGCACATCTAAATCCCCGCAAACTGTCTAATATCTGTAAATTACAAACTGGAAAAAAAGCTTTTTCCTCTTCAGATCAAAAATTGAAGCAGTGAGGATGGAGTAAAGGCTTGTGATCCTTCAAGGTGAAATGCAGAAAGAAGAAAATAATAGCTGATAAATAACAAAAACTTCTAAGGAGATTCATAAAATTTTTCTCGATGAATTAACCGTATGAGGGAGAAGAAAAAAAAAACCTCTTGAAAACTCTGAGCATGTCCAGTATATTAGTCATCTATGGGATTTTTTTTTGTAAATGGGTTCGGAAGTTTTGGTCAATATTCTAGGCAAAATATGCTCAACAGATGATAGTGGAGATGCAGCCAGAAAACAACTCCAGCTATTTAAACTGCCAAATGAGACATAAAGCTGCATTGTAAAAATCATCTGGAAAACAGGTTTTCCTATTGAAGTCGCTATGTGTTAATTACTGTGATCTGGAAGAGCTCTGTATCTAAACGCCTGGAAGCCGACTTTCACCCCGCATATGTAAATGAAGAAAGTGCTGAATCTAAGCCAGAGGGTTCATGTTCGGATTCATTTCCGTGCATGCCTAGACATTAATATGTGTTCATGTAGGGTTCGTACAGTACGAGGTGTTATTTCCTTATAAAGAAACACCAGGTCTCGCTTTCCATTCTCCTTACAAAATTATTCGCATTATTTATGCTACATTGAGCGATCTAATTTCTTCGTGATAGTCAGCTAATTGCTCTGGCAGGTAATTAGAAGCGGTTTACAACGTAAAGGGTTTTTGCGGTGGCCCTCGGATTATTAAGTTGCTCTGTAAATTATACCATATTTGCCGAAGAGAGGGAGGGGGAAGGGGCTTTTGAGAAGTTCTTCTGCTACGATCAGAGCTGCGACACGTCCCTGTCCACCCCCCAACACTTAAAAAAATGGGGGGAGGGGGCTCTTCCAGGGCTCGGAGTCGAATTATTCTCAAGCACGCGATCTGAAGCCCATTTTGTTCGTGCTCACTGGTCCAGAATAACTTGGCCATAATGGCCGGGAATGGGCCAGGTCTGCAGCAAGCTTCCTGCGCCCTGGCAGCATCCAGCAGGCATGTGGGAAAAGAATGGCTTAAATGGGGACATCTGTTCAGTGTTGCTCATCTCGCTCCTGCAGCCAGGTCGGGTTAAGAGAATAACCTGTTCACCACCTTGCCTGCCCCCCGCTGCTCGTCTGCCCCCCTTCCCCGAAGTTAATAAGGCTGCTAGGGGGGAGGGAGGGAGCGAGGGGGTGACCTAATTGCTCTGCCATATAGGCAAATAACGACAGGGAAAGGTGGCAGCTACATTGTAAGAGGAACAGTAAATATATCAATATTAGGGTCTCTCAAGTCAAATGCAGGAGTTCTGCATTCAGGAAACGGCTGTAGTGCACACTGAGTGCGTAAACGGACGAGGGCAAAACCTTCCCGGCACAGTGCTTCGAAGGTACATCTTTCCTGTAAGACCAGGGGTTCTCCACTCCAGAAACAGCAGCAAGCAAAAATGTTTAATTTTTTTTTCTATTTTTTTTTTTGATTGACACTTCTGTGCAGTAGGGAGAACAAAGAAATAAATACATACTCACACACACATACATACATACATACATGGGTAGAAAAGCTTTCCTTCTCTTCTATGTTCTCTGCAGGCTACGATTTTGGGTAGTTTAGGATTTGCATGCGCGACTGTCTGTCACACACATCTATATACGCGCACATATCCTCAGGCGCCCATGTGTATATATATTTTTATATTTGTATGTTTATATATAAATAGCATGTATTTCGGGGCGTGACCCAGCTTCAGGCAGCATATTTAATGGGAACGTCCTGTCTTACATACATTTTACAAACGCTTACTATATCTTGGCACCCTCTTGAAAAGCTGGTACTATGATTTGAACACGTGTGGTTAAACCATCGGACCCAGAGCAGCTCCTAGATTATTTGTAATTAAGTACAATTCCCAAAGTAACATTTATCTTCCCGAAACTGCGATTGCAATTGTCAACCGTCTGGAGGAGACGCGGGGTAATCTGGAAGCATTACCTCCTCTCCTAACGGAGCAGAATGAAAAGAAATCAATACCGCTGAGGAGAAGAATTTAGTAGTTTTTAACTGTAAATGGTGCCTGGGAGAAGGTGATATATAATAGGAAAAAACCAGAAAGCAGCTTAAACAGATCTATTCTAGGCAGGACCGAAGGAGCGGCGGCGGGAGCTCCGCGCTCTGCCCCGCCCGGTGCCGACGCGCTCAGCCCGAGCGCTCGCTCTCCCCGCCGGCGCCTCCCGGTACTTACATGACCGCCCAGGAGCCGAAGCGTGCACAGCGATAACGGGAGAGGGGGGGTGGGGGCGGCGGGGGGAGAGGGCAGGGAAAAAAACGGGGAGAAGAAGGAGGAGATGCGGATGGGATCTAGGCGCACACCGGCGATGTAAACAGAGTGGGTGTGAAGGTGCCTCTTCCTCTCCCTCCCCAGGGAAGCACACACCAGCATGTGCACGGTGTCTTCCCGGGCTAATTTAATTACAGGGACCTTTCGGAGACGCAGCTAGCTGTTTTGTTGGGGGTTTTTTTGTTTGTTTTTTTTCCCCCCACAGATCCAGACAAATAAATAAATAAATAAACAAACGACGAAAGACATCAAAGTGAATCGTGAATCCCCTCCGCCGACTGCAGCCAGGTCGGCGTGTACCCTCTCCATCTTCAAAGTCGCTCAGAGCGCTGCCCAGGCTCTGGCGGGCGCCTCCCCGCCGGCTGCGCGGTGGAGCGGTCAGGCCGCTCAAGGCTGGGAAACGCTTTGCGGGCAGCGGGACGGGGACCCCGGCAGGGCACCTGGGACACGTTTGCACCGACGGAACTAAAAACCCACATAGCAATAGGTGGAGGCACCGGTGCACACGCAGCGGCCGCTCCCTGGTGCCCCACAGGGAGCTCCGGTCTCAACGAAAGTTCCCAGTGAGGCAGTGAGAAACGTCCCAGGTAAAGCACAGCAGTGCAGAGGTGCAGGTAGAGGTTAAAGAAAGACATTAACCCCACTCTTAGCTCAGTGACCGCCAGGCACAGCACGGTCCTTTCTGACTGGTGGCCGTTTTGTCTCGTTTATGTCCTATTCCCCTTTCTCCGCTCCCCGAACAAGCCGAGCCCTCGTGCGCCTGGAGAGCTGTTTGTCACCCTTCCGTCAGTATTCCAGGTGACAGATTCTAGGTGAAGGTGTCGGGCGAGGGGGACACTTCCTGGTCCCCACCTACCCAGGGCAGCAGGTACGGGGCGGTGGGGCAAACACGGGGGCAACGGAGCCTTTTGCAGAGCACGGAGCCCAGGGAGGGCGAGGACAAGGCCCCCGCCCGGTGGCTTTTCCCCGTGAGCACGGGAGCGGAGCTAGGAGCCGCTGGACGCTGAGGAGCGAGGCTTCCTCCTCGCTGGACGCTCGACAGAGCGGAGCGAAGCCGCACCGCCAGGAAGGCGACAGGAGAGTCAGGTTCCCACCCGCGTGTCCCTAAATTGGCGCAAGGGTGCCGTGAAACGCTTTCCCTCGCTAACACGGACATCCAGTACACGGCGTGGTTTGCCTGTAGTGTAATCTTTCCAGCTACGCCTTTTCAAATAGCACAGACCTCTGTTTCCTCAAAGAGAAATCCCCCCTCTACACCCCGGTAGCGCTGTCTGTAGACAGGCGAGGACCTCTGGTACAAGGGTCTATCCATCTCTGTCCGCTTGCCGAGCACAGCGCGGAGAATCGGGGTTTGCTCCAAGAAAATCCACCCCCCTCCCCGAAAGGTTAGCGACAGCTATCGTTGTGGCTAAAATTCCGAGATTGCTAATCTACATTGTAGACTCAAGATGTTAGGTAGACTTGAGCAAGTTGTTCCCAGGATGTAAATTAGGTCCCAAAAGCTGTTGTCCAAATCGAAGAAACAGAGAAATTAATCTGGGAGACTATCCATCATAGACTGTAATAAAGGGAGCGACATGGATGAGACAGATGATATGATTAAGGAGCTGTGGTCGTTTTAATTAACTTTTTGCTGTCCTGTAATGATCAAACTGGTCAACAGACCCGGTCAATAAGCATGTTAATATCAAACAAATAAAACCAGGGATGATTAAAAACCTCCTGGTTTATTAAATTTGAAATTCAAATGAAATTTATGCTGCAGATGCATACAGAATGCTAATAGATTTTAGCTTTATTGAGAGTGGATCCCACAGGTTTTCAAGAAACGGCACGAACATTTATCTCCTCCCGTACATTAAACTTCAAATGGGGGGGAAAAAAAAGTTTTAATTAAT
>PYHW01010797.1:481222-491869 GCA_013186435.1 Turdus rufiventris | reverse complement strand
CACCTGCATATTATGTTGATGTACTGCACCCTTAAGTGCAGTGGTCAATAAGGCAAATGCAAACAAAATTGTAAGCTTGCTTAAATCCTTTGCCCAGCAGGCAATGTATACAAAGGAGGAAGGTTACAGATGTTTCCGTGGCGAATTCAGAAAATATCAGCTCACCGCTCTCAAAGTTCAGAAGCTGCTGCTTTTCCAGTTTCGAGGGAATTATCAGAGTAGCAGGAGGATGCCCACTGGCAGAAGTTTTGTGATTTCTGTTCTGATGTGTTTACCTTTTTTTTTTTTTCCTCCCTCTCAGTTGAGTTCTCTTGTAAAGACTCCCACGACTATTTTTACAACGAGTTTTTCATAATATCCCACACGGTGCTTTTAAAGGAAAAGCGCACTAAAAATTAAAGAATTTCGACCCCAAATCAAAAGAGTCAGGGCAAGCACCGGAACAAACAAACACGAGAAGATCAAAAAAGGACACGTTTCCTCTGGGCAGACAAGTGCAGACAAAATACGGATGCGAATGGAAGACCCACCCGGTGAGGCTGTCCTAAAAAGAGATATATCACTAAAGGCTTCTACTTCCCCGGTGTATGGCAAAGTCTCTCAGACTTTCTGGGGCTGAAAGGAATGCGTGTCGATCTTTTTACCTAACCTGGCACACCACAAAATGCGATTTTGTGTTCCTCTAAAATGTAATGCTGACGATGCTTGTTTTGCTCTTACGCTTTCTGATCTATGTCTTAATAGTTCCTCCCCATCTCCAGCAGATAAAGAAAGTGGAGATAAAAAGTTAATAAGCATTCATACAAGGGAGTATCTCCGGGAAATGTTCTTCCCCTCTTTGCGGGTGATAGTATTGATTAAATTAAACCCGAAATTGAAACAAGTGTGCGTTAGGTCTGTAAAATGAATATCATTATAGAAGAAGACCAAAGCAATGAAGTTAATTCTTTTTTATTTGTTAAACGGAGTTCCCTCCTTCCCCCACCCCTTCCTCCTTCTGGGCTGGCCTGTCACGCCTTCTCAACAGGCTAAAATCATTCAGAGCAGCTCGCAGAGAGAAACGCGACATTTATGGTAAGCGTCAGCTTTCAGAGAAAGAAAGCAGTTCATTAATTTACTTCACTCTTACTTCAAAGTATGATAATGTATATTACCCCCTTGATCAATAGATATGATGTACAGTCAATATCCCCAGGACACGGAAACGGGTCAAAACCGAAGCCGAGAGAAAGAGGAAAAACATCCCCTGGGAAGCAAAGCAAAGCCATGGAAAACCCGCGGGGGTGAGAGCACCTGGGAGAGCAGGGCAGGGCCGAGCGGGGTCCCCCAGGGACACGGGGAGCGAGCTCTGCCCTTCCCCGCAGCCGCCAGGGCCGGGCGAGGAGCCGAGGGGAGGGAGCAGAGCGCTCACCTTCGAGGGGGACAGGGCGGAGGGAAGGCAGCCCCTGACGGTGCCGGTGCCGCTTGTGCAACCCCACCACCAAGAGTCACGCCTGCAACCGCGGTCGATGAGGACGAGAAGGGAAGGAACGACAGGCAGCATGGCCTGAAGTGTTTCCCCCCATCACTTGCCAGGACAACGGGAGCTGCTCAGAAGAGATCGGGATGGGGACAAACTGTGGGGGTGGGGGGGGGCCTCTCTCCAGTCCGTGCCGATAATCACAGTAAGACTGAGATGATGATGATGATGATAATATAAAAATTCAAATATAAACCGCTCAGCGGAAAAAAAACCCCAACAAACCCAAACCAACTGTTGTCAAATTACGCACCCGGGGGCGGGGGGGTGACGAAAAGGGGCGGCCGGGAGTAGCCCGGCCCGGGGTGAGCGGTCCCTGCGGACCGGGACCGCGGATCGCGGCGCTCGCCGACGTGAGTGCGTGAGGTCATCAGCGCCGGCGGGGCTCGACGGCCCGGCTCGACGGCGCTGCTGACTTCACGCAGTCACGTCGGCGAGCGAGGCGGCGGTGCTGGGGATTGGCTGGCGGTGGCTCAGCGGCACTTCAAAGCCGGCGAGGGAGCTACAATTGTGGTGGAATGGGCGGAACTGATCATTGTATTGCACACCTCTAAAAAAAACACTGCCTCTGATTTATCAATATAAAAAAGATCCTCTGAGAGGAGGGCACTTTTGTGTGATGGCAACTTCACTTCTAGGGGTGAGTCTAAGGATTTTTTTCTCTTGCTGGTTTAATTGGTTTCTTTTTATTGTCGATTGGAGGGGGTTAAAATAACCCCTGTCTTGACCGGGGCTATCAGTCTCCTCTATTCAGCCTGGGTTTTTTTTTTTTCTTTTTCNTTTTTTAGCTTAAGTACAAGTGAATTTAGGAGAAAAGAAAGAGTGAGAGGGGGAAGAGGGGGCAGAGTCACTTTTCAGTGAGCAAGAAAAGGTTTTAAGGGCATTTGTAGAAACAACCTACAGCGCCTGGGCTGTGCTGTTCCTGTGCCCCCGAAGAAGTGGCTTTTCTTCTTACATGTGACTGCTGGAAGAAAAAAAAACAACAAACAAACAAAAATCCCAAACCCAGCACTATCGGTGTTTTTTTTGTGTGCAATTTTTTTAAAAATTTGCAACAGATTGTGGCTTTTTATTTCCCTTTAAAATAACACAACCCACCGTGTCTAGCAGGTACGTTCAACTCGTGTATGCATACATATTTACATATGTTAAATTTATATATGTAGTTCATTATCTTTGCTACGTAAATTAGGCTGATTTAAAGGACGCTTAAAAAAAAAAAAAGAGAGAGAAAGAAAGAAGAAAAAAATAGTAATTTGATAGTCCTGCGATTCTATATTTAAGAAAACAGCCTTACTGGCCTGAGGGACGGGGACCGGCCACGTCCCGGGGAAAGGGAGCAGGCTGAAACGTAGCTGCCGCCGTGCCGGGGGCATCTTTAAAGCTACGGTAACAGACGCAACTTTTTTTCCTTCTCTTTTTTTTTTTTTTTTTTTTTTCTCCCCCCTTTTTAACCCTTCCTGAGCTCCTTCGGGGGAGGGGAGTTGGATGGTGAAAAAAAAAGCCCCGGAAGGCGTTTGGACGCAGAACCGCGGTGCCGGCCCCAGCGAGGGGAATCCTCCCGCGGGAGTCGCGAAACTTTGCGCCCGGGGCCGGGCGGCGGAGCGAAGCGGGGCCGGGCTGCGGAGCGGTGTCGGGCGCGGAACGCGGGGCGCGGGGCGGCGGCGCGGGGCCGCTCCATCCCTGACGCCGGCGGGACGGCCCTCTCCCCTCTGTGCCCGCAGGAGGAACCGCGGGTAGGCTCCACGCCGCTGGCCATGCTCGCCGCGACCTGCAACAAGATCGGCAGCCCCAGCCCCTCGCCGTCCGCCCTTTCGGACAGCACGTCTTCCTTCGGCAAAGGCTTCCACCCCTGGAAACGCTCCTCCTCCTCAGCCTCGGCGGGCAGCTGCGGAGCCGTGGGCTCCGGCCTCCCGGGCTTCGGCGTGGCGGGCGCGGCGCGGAACGGCTCCTCGGCGGCGGCGGCAGCGGCGGCGGCGGCGGCGGCCGCCCTCGTCTCGGACTCGTTCAGCTGCGGCGGCTCGCCGGGATCCAGCGCCTTCTCCCTCACCTCCAGCAGCGCGGCGGCCGCCAGCTCGCCCTTCGCCAACGACTATTCCGTCTTCCAGGCGCCGGGCAGCACCGGTGGCGGCGGCGGCGGCGGAGGAGGCGGCGGCGGGGCGGCAGGACAGGAGGCGGCGGCGCACCAGCCCGTCTTCATCTCCAAGGTGCACACGTCGGTGGAGGGGCTGCAGGGCATCTACCCGCGGGTGGGCATGGCGCACCCCTACGAGTCCTGGTTCAAGCCCTCGCACCCGGGGCTCGGCGCCGGCGAGGTAGGCTCAGCGGGCGCCTCCAGCTGGTGGGACGTGGGCGCCGGCTGGATCGACGTGCAGAGCCCCAACGGTGCGGCCGCGCTGCCCGGCTCGCTGCACCCGGCGGCCGGCGGACTCCAGACCTCGCTCCACTCGCCACTGGGCGGCTACAACTCGGATTACTCGGGCCTGGGCCACTCGGCCTTCAGCAGCGGTGCCTCCTCACATCTCCTCAGCCCCGCCGGGCAGCATCTCATGGACGGATTTAAGCCGGTGCTGCCCGGCTCCTACCCGGACTCGGCCCCCTCGCCGCTGGCCGGCGCCGGGGGCTCCATGCTGGGCGGTGGCCCCGCCGCGCCGCTGGCCGCCTCGCCGCGCTCCTCCGCCCGCCGCTACTCGGGGCGCGCCACCTGCGACTGCCCCAACTGCCAGGAGGCCGAGCGGCTGGGGCCGGCGGGGGCCAGCCTGCGCCGCAAGGGGCTGCACAGCTGCCACATCCCCGGCTGCGGCAAGGTGTACGGCAAGACCTCGCACCTGAAGGCGCACCTGCGCTGGCACACGGGCGAGCGGCCCTTCGTCTGCAACTGGCTCTTCTGCGGCAAGCGCTTCACCCGCTCCGACGAGCTGCAGCGGCACCTGCGGACCCACACGGGCGAGAAGCGCTTCGCCTGCCCCGTCTGCAACAAGCGCTTCATGCGCAGCGACCACCTCAGCAAGCACGTCAAGACCCACAGTGGCCCCGGAGGCGCCGGGGGCCCCGGCGGCGGCGGCCCCGGCGGCGGCCCCGGCCCCGGCGGCAAGAAGGGCAGCGACACCGACAGCGAGCACAGCGCGGCCGGCAGCCCGCCCTGCCACTCCCCGGAGCTGCTGCCGCCCCCCGAGCCCGGCCACCGCAACGGGCTGGAGTGACGGGCGGAGGCGCGGGGCCGCCGCGCCCCCCAGTCCCGCCGCCCTCCTGGTCGCGCAGCCCCCCGAGCGCGCAGCCCTGTGGCGGGGACGCGGACACGTAAGTAGTTGGCACGGCTCCTCAAGAACAGCGCTCGGCGCCGCCGCCGCTCCGCCGCCCTCCCGGAGCCCCGCACGCCGCTGCGGTGCGGCCGGGCCGCGCAACCCCCGCGACGGGGGCAGGGAGCGGCCGGGCAAGGGCGGAGAGCCGCGACCCCCCGTGGGGCGGCCCCCTTCGCCTTGAGCCCCCCCGCCTTGTGTTGCTTTTAGAGAGGAAAAAACACCCACGTCCCTTCTGGCTATGCTGCTGGAAAGCGGCCCGTGCCCCCTCTCTCCGGCGGGGCGGGCGGGCCGGGGCTGTCCCGGCGGGGCCTTCGACGGCAGCGCCGCCAGCCGCGCTCCGTGCCCCGCACTCGGACCTGCTCTCATCCCGCTACCTGCTCACAGCCCGTCTGCTCCACGGCACCGGAGCGGCAGTGTGCTTATTTCCCTTCCGCCTTTATTTTTTTTTCCAGTTTTGACAAATCGTTTACCTCCTCGAGTCCAAATTTCACTGCGTTTGCCGGCACATTTGTATAATTCTCGTTCGAGCAGGAATCGAGAAATACATTGAAAATAATTAGGTTGAAAGTCGTATACTTTTTTTAAACTTCAGACAAATGAAGAAGCACCGCGGGTTTCAAGAGAAGATGTATTTCCAATGCCAAAAAAGGGAGGCCGGGGGGGGGGGGAATAAGAAAATTAAATATTTGTAAAATGCGTCTGAACCTATAGGTTTGTACCACTGGGGAATCGTTCTAGATTAGCTAACAATTAAATAAAACTCCACCAGTGTATCGGTGTGAGGTGCAGTTGTCCAGGAGACGATTTTGTATAGTATTTTTCTTGTAAATTTCTTCCAGTAAATATTTGAAAATATATTGAAGTACAGTTGAGCTTTTTTTCCTTTTTAATTTTTATTTCTTTTCCTGTCGCGAGAAAACATTCTTGTTGCAGTCCTGGTTCACTGCATTTTTTTTATCTGGACTTCTTTCTTGAAGTGTGCATCAAATCACACTTCAGGATATAGGTTTTGCTTGAATATTAATTTAGCTAGGCATACAACTGTAATTAAGCAAACAATATTTGATAAATGTTGAATGACATTTAATTTAATGGAGCATGTACTTATTTGCATTTGCTGGCAGTTCAGGTATAGTTACGGTGAGAGTTCTCCTATATTTCATAAAGTGGGTTTGCCACGACCCATGTATTAAATAAACTGTCCAAGTGAAACTGAACTAATGTTGGCCTATGTGTATTTCCTGAAAATAATATTGATAAATGTTAATAAACACTCCTGACACTACATTAGCGGTTTGCAATGCTGCAAACTAATTGTCTCATTGTAATGTTGAAATAATTTGGATATTTCACATTGAAATGAAAAGCCCTTCGCTGGAACATTTTAGATTTGCATTTTAAATGCATGAAATGTAATTGATTTTTATCTGTAATATTTTAAATGGTATTAATAAACTCCAGAAAAACATTCTACCCCTTAGGTCAGCCAGTTGTTTTTCTTCCTTGTAAGTCTATCGTTACAGTCAATGATTTACTTTGGACTCATATGGCATAAGTTGCTCTCTAGAGTTTCAGAGAAAAGTGAACATACAATGAACGTAAATCTTAGCACATACTGGGAGCAGTTTGAGGCTTTAAAATGGGTAAATTGTTGTTCTGTTCCATGCTTTTAAAGATGAACTGTCAGAGAAAACTAAATGAAATACATTAGCTCTTTTTTTAAAAATATATTTTTATCAGTCTAATAATTCAGTGCCTCTCACAAATCCGAGCATGTTTGAGAAACTGCTTTGCATATACCTCCTCCTTGAAATTATTTTTCACATCACGCCAGATCCATTGTGAAAGGAGATTTAATATTGAAATGCTGAGGGTCATTATTGCTGTAAAAGCCGAAATAAAAAGTGGTCCTCCGCTTTTGTTTTGAGGAAAGGTGGTTGTGGCTGGGAGCGATGCTAATTGCCATAGCGAGCACTAACTTCTTCAGGTCTCAGGGCTGGGAAACTTCGCGGTTGTGTGTGAAAACTCCCTTCTTGTTCGGGGGCGTTTTCCCCGCAGGACCGGGAATCTGAGCAATTTCAGGGGCTGCGGGGTGCTGTCAGCCAGCCGGTCCAGTGCTGCCGCTCTTGTTGTGGTCTTTGAATTTTTCCCACAAGCTCTCCCTGGACATCAATAAAAACACAATTGTGCCTTTGGCATTTGCTTAGCGTTTTGGCAAAAACCTCCAAAATACCAAACCGAAACCCAACCCAAACCAAGCCAAACCCCTCAGAACTCCTAACACTTTCTTTTACCACCTTCTTTGGGGGGTGGCGGGATAGGGGTGGGGAAGTGTGTGGAGGTCGTGTTGTTTCTGTTCGGAAATCTGGCCTCTTGTGTTACCTAGGGAGGTGATGCTCACTGTTGGGGTACTAAAAAACCAGGGCTAGGGCATGTACTCTGCATAGCGGAATGCTGTTTTGTGCACATATGTAACACACATGGTTGTTAGTAGTACCTCGAACAACAGGTAGTAAACTACAGGGCAAAAATGCACAGACTAGTCAACTCCAGATGCATTCAAGATTTTGGTCCTCTGCATGGTGTAGGGGTTAGATGGGACTGTTAACAACCACTAGAATCAAGAGTTGCTCTGGCTGACTTTTTCTGAGCTGCATCTGGATTTTTCTTCATTACAAACACAACCAGGAGAGGCCTGCAAAGTTTGGGACTGAAACAAAGCAACAGTTTGCTTATTAAAAATTTTTTTTGTTTTGTTTTTAATGCCATGTAAATGCGGTGGTGTAGCACCTGATTTCCACAGTGGGAGTGAGAGGCAGTGGTTATGTTACTTGGAAATTTTGGTCATGGTGAAATGGTCTGAGCATCTAGTGAAAAGGGCAATGGAGCAGAGGATGACTTCTAATACAGCTTCTCCGATATCCACCTGAAAATAGAGCGCTATCAAAATGCTATTGTCCAGAAGCTTGACGGTCTCTTTAGGGCACTGGTTGCTCCATCTTGGGACTGTCTGGTAGTGGGATAGAGCCAGCAGCAAAACTCATCCTTTGCCCAAGGAATGAGCGTGTGCTGCTGATGCTGCTGTTTGGGAGCCGCCAGTTTGGATCTGGGCTGTGTGAGAACACACATATTTTTCCTTTCTTTTACCAGCAAAACCCAGCACTTGAAGGCTGAATAGCTCCTTTTTGTAGTGGATTTACTTTTACTAAACCTTCCAGATAAGGGCATTGAGTTGCTTGATAGGAGCCGGGAACTTGTCTCTGCGTTGTGCAGATCAAGGTAGAGTTAAACTAGTTTGCTGACCTGCAGGTCAAACCGGTGTCCATCAACTTACCTTCCAACTGCCTTCAGATGATTGTGGCCATTCCCGTTTGCTCTCTGACCTTTTAAGTCTCTTCCCTTCAAGCTCGTAGCAATGTCTATCGAATTTTGTGTCCTGCTTTACCCATTATTCCGTCTTTTTATTGTCATTTTCCAGTTTAAATTTTCAATAGAGCAGTGATGGGAGATGTGTGGAGCTGAAATGATTTAAAACACCACTTCATTTCTGCCTGCTGGTAGTGCCTTTCCTGCTACCCTCGGTCTGTATCTGACGAGACTAAACAGGAATCAAAAGGTGTTGACTTCTCCTCTATTCCAGTCTAGGAATGTGAAAGCAGAAAACAAAAATTGAAATCTCAAAAGCTTTATTTGTGGATGTGATGGTTAATCCAGCCGTCAACACGTTCACAGCTGTAAAGGTGATGGAGTAAGGATACTTGACGCAGTCCAACAGATCTTTCAGTACGAGTGGCTGAAAGTAAGTAAGCACTTGCCAAAACCTGCCACATTTCAGTTACATTCCGTGAAGTGACCTCTGGTTTAGCTTTGTGAAGAAGGAGCTGGGAAAAGGTGTGAACGAATTAGGTGTGCTCATGCTCTCTCCAGATTTGTGATAAAAGGACAAAACTCTTTTGTTGTATCAGAATAATTTACGTTTCTTAGTATAAATCGAGGTCTGCTTTCTCAGCTCACTGCATTACGTTTTTTTTTTTTTTTTAAATCATAAAGATATATAAAAAATTTCTCGACAATCCCATGGAGGAAAGCACATTTTGCAGTACCTGCTTTAAAAAGTAGAACATAAATTTTTTCATTTCTTGCTATGGCATCGTTCACATCTTGTTATGGCAAACTGGCTGTCTTTTGCTAAAGTGTATGGAGAAGAAGGTGTGTATTGAGAAAAACTGCGCTATTCAGGACAATTACTGTGTTTCCTGTTCTATGGTTTTCTAACTGCCACTTGGAATTACTTTTTTTAAAAAGGGATTAGGGAAATAGGGGATAATGGCAAGTGCATAGGAGCTTTAGCTGGGCACTCTAAATACAGAATAATTCCATTTTACACTTGTGGATTTCGAAACAAACTGGGATCCTGTATTACTTCTTGAGAAGTGCACAATTTCCCAAGAAGCGTATTGCCTGCAAGACCCGGTGAGGAGCTGAATAATGGACCAGTCTCCTGTGGAGTAATCTTGGTCTTGGCAATGGGAGACTTGTGCTTTTCAGGCTGAGCGATACTGCTCTGAAAAGTACAAGAAGCACACAGGGAGCCCCGACGCTTTCGCAAAGTCGGTGTCCCCAGGGAGGCGATGCTGGGAGCAGCCCCCGCTCCAGGCTGGAGCCTCGGGGCTGCCTTGTGGTCGGGGACGCAGAAAGAAGCCTTGTGAGCGTTCCTCCCTTGTTATGGAAAGAGAGGTGGTTGGGCGGGATGCTTCTTTGGAACAGCTTTTTCTTCTGGGGCGAAGTAAAGCCCTGAAAATTTCTTTTGCGGGGACGAGGAAAAGAAATTATTATTATTATTATTATTATTATTATTATTATTATTACTGCCGGCAACATACTTTGCTTTACTCCTGTCCTCATCCCTTGAGACAGGAGGATGTGCGTGCGTGTGCCCATGCAGTCAAGGCAGCCTCCAGCTGTCCCACGCCTTACCGCTGGCAGCGAAGCCACTAGCGCATCCCGGCTGCTGCTGAGCAGAAGGCTCTGCACCTTGCCCGGACGTTCTCCCCATCACCGCACCGGTGCTTCTTCCGAGAGCGATTCGCTGCCCCTCACTGCCGCCCTTCCCCGCTCCTGCCCGTGGCGGACACGGCACAGCGGGGGCGGCGCGGCCGCAGCTGCCGCGGGCTCGCAGCGCCACCCGGCGTGTGCGCCCCGTCGGCAGCGGGACCCCCGAGGGGACCGAGCCGCCCCGGCAGGGCTGCTGGGCCGGGCCGGGCCGGAGGGGAGCTCCGGCTGAGCTCTGGGGCTGCTGGGCCGGGCGGAGCCGGCGGGGAGGAGCGGGGCTGGCCGGCCCTGCCCGCATCGCACGCGTCCTGGCACCGGGCAGCGGCGCCTCCTTCAACCTCGGGGTGTTTTACTCCAAATCGCAGCCAATTCTCGAAGTGCCCAGCGTTCCCCCAAGGGACACACCGCGACAGTCCTCGGGGCGGTGGACTTATTTTTTTGCGGAGCAAATGATCCAGAATTCGTTTCTGCGGGCAGGTGAGCAGCTCCGCGCCTTAATGGGAGAATGAGTCTCCGTGAAATCGCCTGGAAATAGGTGAGATGGAGAAGGTGCCCGCAGCCCCCCAGGCTCTCGTCTGGAAATGGGGTGGCTGGGGATCCCCGCCGATCCCCTTGTCTCGAATAAAGAGACAGTGGAAATGCGAAAGCAGCCACTAGGGAAGGGATTTATTTTATATGTTTCATCTCCGAATTCTTTGAAAGCTGCTGGAAGGGGGAGGTGACAGGGTGACAAGGATTTTTGGCTGAGTTGCTAAACTCATTCATGCCGTTGAA
>PYHW01010797.1:468752-481172 GCA_013186435.1 Turdus rufiventris | reverse complement strand
TTTTTTTTTTTTTTTTTTTCCTTCCTCGAGTTTATTGCAGAAAACTCTGTCCCGAGGAGATACTCCAACCAAAGTACTTTCCTATATTTTCTCAGGGTAGCTCAGGTGTTCTTTTCACCGACTAGTGCCTGTGAAAGGCAGAAAGTGTGTTCCTGACAATTAAAATTGCTCCACAGTTAATTAACGCTGCTCCCGGGTTTGGTTTTAGAAAGTTTTTTTTTTTTTCTCCCCTAATCAAAATGTACAGCGTGTTATTAAATTCTTGCAACCCTGCTGGCACCCGGTTTGAGAAGGGCGAAGGGGGCAGCCGGCAGCCCCTGGGGGGGACGAACGGCACGGTGACAATGCAGCGGAATGGGCACAGCGGGGAAAGGTGTCCTCTCCAAGGAAAGGCGAGCGGCAAAGAAAACCCCTTCAACCTGCAAAGAAGGTGCTGAAGAACTGTCGCCGTCTACTTCCCTGCTTCCGATTGCAAGGAGCAAGATTTCGGATTTTTAACTACTCGGAGGAAGAAGTTTTAGCACTTAGAACTACAAGATTTTTCCCCTTTGCACTGCTGTCGCTTCTTACATAGCTCTCGAAATTTTTAACCCCTTAGTCACCTTCTCTCCTCTACTTTCCAGACGTTTCGATTCTTTTTGTTTTGCGGTGTTTTTTTGTTTGTTTGTCTGTGGTTTTTGTTTTTAGGTATTTTCTTGCTCATACTCGAAGATCAGACATGGATGCCTGGCAACAGGTATGAAGATTTTCTTCTCCATTAAAGCAATCAACCTGTTGTAAGGATGCTGTCTGCCCTTGCAAATCTTGCCTGTTGTAAAGACATTACCACCACACTTTACTCAACCCCCTTCTCAGAGCTGCCAAATGAGTCCTGTGAACCTCTCTTTTGCCAGGGTAAAGAAGGAAAGCCACAATTATTTACAGTAGTGATTTTTTGTTTCTCCAGATAAATAAATAACCTATAAAGTGGAATTGGTGAACAGCAAAGGGTACTACATTTGATGTGAAATTTAGGTGGGCAATGTAAACAGGCTGTCCCAAGGAGGAAATCCCTACCTGGTAATAAGCTGGTACCTGAAACATCAGTAAGAGCCAACATCACTGTCTGCTGTGTGTGTTTGCTTTGCTTTGCATAGTCCAACCATTACCACACTAAGAATGGGGTTTAATTTGCTTATCCATATACATATGAAAGGACAAAGCCAAATGGAGAAAATACTTGCCAAACAGAATTTTCAATTGTGCTGAATGCAGCAGCACACTGCTGACTATGTACAGCCATCTTTTGTGTTAGGACAAACACAGGTCTCACTTTTTAGAGGGGTGAAGAGCAGGACTCCTTCCCTCCGGGGCACTGGTATGAAACTCTTACAGTGACAGCCCTAGCTCAGCATCTAGGGAGTTCAGTCTCATGCACTAAGCCCAAGATTTCCAGACTTCTGTTTTAATGCCCACTTTGACACTGGGCCACTTCTACTTTCAATTAAACTCAACAGCCTGTGGGAACAGCTGCAGACTAAATTTATGTCCCGTTTTGCCAAGCACAGAATATTTAGAAGAATGAATGAATGAATGAATGAATGAATGAATTGGAAACACATGGAAGCAGCATATCTTTATTTAAAAAGAGCTCTCAAAGCTCTGTGAATTCTGAAAGACTTGGATCCTGAAAAAATTGCTCTCATCAAGGACATCCTTAAAAATGTAAGTGCAATATATTTGTTTTTAGTTCCACCTTGTTTTTAGCCCTTCATGACACAGAAACCCAAAAATTCAGTCTGACCTGTTTCTACTCATAAATGAGAAAAGCTTAATTGATGTCAAAGCCACGCTGTGGATCTTGTTTCTGTTCTGGAGAGCTACTGAATTCCCAAACATGAGTTCAGTTACAAAGCACAGTATGTAAGAGTTCATAATGTTTTATAGACATTAAATCACAACCTGGCTAGCATTCTTGTCAGGCCCTGCTAATTTTCACTTGCTGTGGCAGACATTAAGTTTTTCTGACTGTATGAGTCAGGTAAGAAAGATGATGAACTTCTAAGGTGCTAAATTTCCACATCCATACCCTCTAGTCTATTGTATGGTAGATATTTCAAAGTACTTTGCATTCAACATCATGGCATATCAGAGAGGGAGTGTAAAAAAATCTATTACACATACATTCAAGTTGAAATATAGATACACACAACAAAAGATTTTCCTCCTTTTGACGTACTATTTTTTGATCTTAAATGTACAGCAGGCAATGATTTCCTGTTGTCAGTAATACTACATGAAATGATTGTGGATGATACAAGAAGCTGTGTTGAGTTCTAGAGATAATACACATAAGACTACATACTTTCAATACCTTTTGATCAAAAAGATGAAAGCCATGAAAAAAAATACCCCATGGTTAATGGTCCTAATTAACAAGTCTTTTAATCTGGTAGTATTTATCTATTTTGTTTTGATTTTCTCATTTGGAGGCAGAAAGACATGCTTGTTTCATAATATAATTGCTGATCTGTTATCAAAATGCTCATGCAAGAATTAACAGAAATTTTTAAAGAAACCCAAAACCTCAAGAAAATATGCACATTGTCACTTCTTTTCATGCAAAGGAGTGTGAGAGAGAGATTCAACAACTGAATATGAATGAAAAGATTTCAGCCTTTTGTAAAATACTTGGTGAATTGCACTCACTGATTGTGGGCCAAACACACATTTCATCTGCTGCAATAAATTTAAAATTACATGTGTGGATTTTGCCATTTGATAGGAGAAGAAAATGCACTTCTGAAGTCAGGCTTAATTCAAGAAAGTTCTGTTAAAAATACTTTCATAATTTATTGTGTTTCTTCAGGCACAGAAGAGATCAGAAGGGAATAGCTGCATCAACTAGATACATTTTTGGCACATAATTTAGCCACACCTCCCCTGTTTGTAGCAGTCATCATGATCTCACTAAACCTGCTATCCTTCCCTTATGTGCTTTTTTGTCAGCTGTCATTTCTAGCCCAACTGCAATAACTTCTCTGATAAAATCTCTGTTTAGTCTGTGTTGGACAAATTTTCATTCTCATGAAACACTGCTTTTACTGGGGTTTGCCTGGGTGAAGACTGAGCTGAAGTCAGTAACACATCAGACTGTGCCTTCATGATAATGTGCTTTAGGAAGCAAGCACATGGGAGAAGGAAGGATCCTGGTTATGGGTGAGTTTCAAGGCTGATCTTACTGTGGTCTTCCCCTGATGGCACTTTCTCTAGGTTATTATTTTCATCTTCTGAGGCAAATCTACAGCAGAGAAAGTAAGCAAAGTCTTTCCCCTTTCTGGGAAAAAAAAGAAGAAAAAGAAAAAAAGCAAAAAAGCAAGATAAAACCCAGTGAAGAGAACAGGAAATAAAACATGGGCACTTTAACCCTACAAGCACCTTACAGTACAGGTCCCTGCATGCCTAGCTATGGATGTCCCCACGTGCTCCCAGGCTCTGTATGGCCACTTTGGTGTCTTATCCTGCTCATCCCTTATGAGCTTGACCCTGTTCACACGCTTTGAGGATTCCCTCTGTACACTACCAGGATTTAGCACCCCACACGATGTACAGGAAACTGCTTTTAATGGATGATGAGAGGAAGATCACAGCAATGTGCCTCCCTTTCAGCCCTGGCCCGGGCCCCAGCAGGACTTCCAAGTAGTCAGAGCAGAGGTGCCTAAGCTGAGAAGTGAGCGGAATTTCAGTCATTGGTCCCCGGGCACTGTCTCACTGCCAAATGCACACTGACAAAACTAAGCATTTGCTCCAGAGATCAAATGATGTGTGGTTTCTCTTGTATTCGTGCCAAAGAAGAAAGAGATCTCTATCTCAACAGAGATGTAAAAGCTTCTTCTGAAACAGGGGCAGTAACAAAAGCTGCCAGGCTGGAGAGACACTTTAACTTGTAACAAGGCATGATGTTGGCCTTCTCTTTAATTGGGATACAGGAATAAACTCCACTACCTAGCTGCTTATTTTCTTCATTTTTAATAAGTTAATTGCACCTCAAAACAGCCAGCATATACAAGTTTCTGTGAGGAGAGGTACAGAGGGTGGCTGCTGGTTTGATTATATGAGAATTACTTCCATCACTTTCCACTTCAAACTACAGATGAATTTATTTCCACATGTGCACATTGGAAAACAGTATTTAATGAACTCAGAATAATCTTTACACTTTTGACTAATACAAGAATATGTCCCTGGTATGACTAGTGACTCTTGAGGTTGCATTTATTTTTGACAAGTATCTTTCCCATTATGTAAAGCCGATGTGTATGTGTAACTGAGGCTGTGGGATGGATTGTTCTAATAAGAGAAATTCAGAAGGGAATTGTAGCACACTTAACTCAGACTTACAAACTAATTAATTAACAAAAGACCATTTAATTCAGAATCTGGTACAAATAGGCTTGCAAACTAAAGTTACTGAGTTGCAGATTAGTTTTCTTAAGAAATACTGACTTACAACTTGTTTTTGCATGTGGAAAAATTCTGGAATACTTTTTCTTTGATAAAGTTAAGTCAGTGATTTTCCCTGAGCATAAGTACTTTAGATTTCACTTTTATCTGATGGGAAGGCACCTCACGTATTGCAAATGCTGCCACCAGGACCAGTTTCATTCCTCCCTGTGGGAAGCTGGGGGTATAAAACCTCTATTGTGATGACATTCTGTATCACAGGACTAGAACAGTAAATTTAGAGTGGATTTAGGACTCCTGAAAAGAAACTCTTTTCCACTGTGTAAGGAGCAGCTCTGCTCCTTCTTCCAAGACTGGAAGACTTTTATGTGGAAGAGAAGTGGACTGCTGGGACACCCAGACTGCTTTCAAAATTCAGCTGGAAAGTTATATATCTAAGCATATAAAATCTCCTGTCTATGGAACTCTGCCAATAGAGGGACTTAGGACCTTCAGAATGAGTCTGAACAGATAGAGGCTTGGTTAAACCAGTAGGAAGAAGGGGTGTTGGTGGATAACCTTCCCTGCTCTCATAAGGGCAGTGCTGCTGGGCACAAAAACAGGAACTGCAGTTGTGCCTCCAGGTATAAAGTACCTTTTCTTAGGGACGTGCTGAGGGAGGGAGAGAAGTCTCAGTCACACACGGGTGTTGTATAATTATCAAATATGCCTGTAATACAATTCTGTCAGAGGCAATTTTCACTTCCACATGGTTGCCTTGGGAAGCCTTTCTTTCCTAGCCTGAATTGCAACTATCAAATCTCAGCTGGTTTAGCTGAAAAAGTATCATGGAATGATGCCTTTTGACTGAAATGGGTTGTTTCACACTGTGTTGTAATGAAAATAAATTCTGAATCAGGCAAACTCGGTCTTCACCAAGTTATGAATCTGGTAATTTTTATGAGAAGACAGGTTTGCTTTATTTGCAAAATAATTTTGAGAAGGTTTTCATATTTTCACAGTGCTTTCCGCAAAAAAAGTGACAAGTTTTTCTTCCTGAAAATAAAATTAAAAAACAGATGCTGAAGCAGCTAGCTGAAAATCACAAGTGAAGTCTATAAGAATATATTGATTTTTTTCCCTCCCTATTCTTTTTACTAATTGCTAATTAGAAAACTTCAGTGAGCATTGCAGGTCATGTTCTGTGTGTTCAGGCCAATACTTGCCCTGTCTACTGAAAGATAAATAGTATGTTTTCATAGGATGATAGGCTAGACTCTCTGGCAAAGTTCATGTGGAAGTAACACTATCACAGCAAGTGTCTACTTGAGAGTTTGCAAAAAAACCCTTTCCCTGTAGGCATATTCAGAATTTGTTTCCTAAAGCACCTGAAACAAGTCAAAACAAGTGAGCAGGACAAGAGGGTGGAGGGCCCAGGTGAGCAGCAGTATCGTTGTGCAGGGTACATAAGTGGCTGTCCCAGCTGAAGGTTCACAGCTGTTAACATGGTTTAAGATTTTCCAGACTTGAAACTACAAATCAGATATTTCCTGCTAGACCACCAAATTACTGAACTGTGTCACACAAGGAAGATATTCAGCATTATGCAAACACGCAACAAAACCCTTCTGACATTGTCAGTTTGCACTCATAGGAGAGGAACATTTCCCATAGCAAAGGGATGGATGAACAGAAGACCTGACAAATAAGGCACCCTGAAGAGGACAATCAAGGTAATTGAAATTCAGAGAAAGATAACTCTCTTACAGTAAAAAAAAAAAAAATACAGCAAGATGAAGTATGAATAAGTTTTGATGTAAAAAATACAAAGGGGAAATATTATAAGCTTATCTTTTAACACACACAGTCTGTTTGTTTGAAGATGGGACTCTAGCCTGTCTCTCAGTAGTCCTCCTTTTCCTCTATTCCATCCTCCCTCCCATTTCCCCCTTGAAAGAACAGTCTGGTTTGCAATTTGTTTTGTCACTCCAGCTTTTTATAGGACAGTTTCCTGCCCAGAGTGTCTGGTGGGCTGTCCTACACTCATCAGTGACTGCTTTGCTGCTGCTACCCTGGTTTGAGCAAGTTCACGCAAATAGAAAGCAAAAGGTCTTCATCATGAATGCAGAGAGCAGCGCACACACAGAGGGCAGTGTGGAAGATTAGGTACAGAAATGCACACTGGAATATGGCAGGAAAGAAAAGGGCAGCTGAAAGAATCTGCAAAGATACTCCAAAGAGTAGGAGATAAGTCATGGGGAAGTGTGGTGATGCCTGCCTCCAGTGTGTAAGGGCAGACATCTAGTGTTAGCTCACAGAACCACAGAATGGTTTGTGCTGCCCTGGACATTAAGGATCTCCTAGTTCCAACTCCCTACCATTGGCAAGGGCACATCTCACTAGACCAGGTGGCCCAAAGATGCTTCCAACCTAGCCTTGAACACCGATAGGGATGGGGCACCCAAAATAAGCCTGGGCAAACTGTTCCAGGGTCTCACCGCCTTCATTTGAAATGAAGCTATTTTTAAAAACCTTGTCTTGTTTCAGATACACACCTTTTGTGATTTCCTCAGCTTGCAATTTAGTGATGGCACTAGAGTCTGGTCAAAAATTTCTGGTGAAATCAGATTGAAGGATGATGCAGGGAAATATAAGTATATTTAGTGAAGATCCACAGCGGGGGGCTGGATAAAAAGACTGTAAGAACACTTCTATCTAGGGAAAGAGTAAAATTAGGGGTTGCACCTGAAGTAATTGTATGGAAAACAGAAATATAAAAGGGAAAGGCTCTTGTGATCCTTCAAGTGTTATTGCGTGTGAACTCAGCTGAAATGAACCAAGTTTAGACTCCAGGCTGCATAATTTTAACTGTGATGATAACTAGTCATTGGAATTAAAATAACTATTTTCTGGAATCATCAAAAAAGACCACAGCAAAATTCTTGCTACTGTTAACTCTTCAACCACTTTTATTTTTTTAAGGAAATAATATGTAGTCTAGGCAGAAATTATTTTAAGGGACTCCCTGGTGCATAATTTGAGGGTAATCACAGCAGTCCTATACAATGAATTTACTATCTCTGAATCTATGTAGATAAGCCATCAGCTACAAAATTGCAAAATTATTTGACTGCCAGAGGCTGTAGGAAGCTCTAATCTGTATTTAACCTTTCAAACTCTGTGAGAGGTAGAAGAGGCTGACTCTGAACTCAGAGATGTGTTCCAATGAGGCCCACCATCAGATCATGCTGAGATATTTTTTGGATAATTAGGTTTGAGTGGGTTATTCATTTATATTAGGTGTTTGCACAATAAATTTGAAATGTGTTTAATTTATTCCTTGATCATTTGGTGAAAATATAAAGTTCAAGAAAAATCAATTTTTGACCAGTTTTGCCGACTCATTAATTTAATTAATCAAAATAACTTTTTAAAAAAATCAAATGCTGACTTCTGCAAAACTTTATTTTAGTGTCAGTGAAGGATCATGTTTAGCTTTTTTTCAGCCCTGATTCATGGCCCACTGAAATTTATAGGAGCCATTCATTAGCTATAATGAGCTTTGAAATGGGTCCCTTGTGAAACAGACTGCTCAGATGGGAACAGATGCAATCATATTTAGATTTTTAAAACTGTACAGCTTGAATCTGAATTGTTTGCGTTCAAATCAAAGTGTGCTGACATAAGAAGAGATAATTGTAACAGTTAGATGCATCTGCCCACTAACTTTTACTGATTGCTCTGCCACGAATTCCTCATGTAAAGAGATGCATAAATGGAATTCTGCAAGAGTTTGCCCTGGCTGTGTTATATTCAATATTTTCATTAATGACCTAGATGGGAAGAAGAGCATGCTTATTAGATTTCCAGAAAATGTCAAGTTGAGAAAGACTAGATGCCAGAGGACAGGATTAGATTTCAAAATTACCTTGACTAGCTGTATAAATTGTCTGAAAAAATAGGGCAATATTCAATAAGAACAAGTTCTAGGAAATGAACCCAGCAGGGAGTCACCAGTTGCAGCAATGCCATGCTGTTGCAAAACACTCTCCTGACATACACTAGGTAGGAATACAGGTTACAAAGCATGGCAAATAATCCTGCTCTGCTCAGCACTGTAAATGCCTTGGCTAGCTTAGGCAACCTGGCTTTGGGCAAAAGACTTCATGAAAGGTGTGCGCCAGCTGGAAAATAACCAGCAGAAAACAATGATGAACAGAAAGATTATTCAGGTTAGATATGAGAGCTAAGCAGTCCTTTCAACAAGGAGAGTGAAGCAGAGGTCGCTGATGGTTAGGAATGGTCAGCACTGGATACCTATTTGTATCTGAGAAAGTTGAAGGTCTGCTTTAGACGCTCCACCTGCAAGTCTAATAAACCCTTTCAGTGAGATTGAGCTGTGTTTATTCTAGGTTTTGTACACCACAGTGTGAATTAGCTATGGTTCAGTAAATGTTTTTAGAAGATAAGTCTACCCTAAACTCAGAAGTGGGCCATGTCTGGTAAAGGACATTTAGAAGTGCCTCAGGTATCAATGCTTACTTATTTCAGCTAAGATTATTCTACATCAAAAAGATGCACAGATTATTTAGCCACACATTTTTAAAAGATCTTTAGTACTTTGACAAATCTGAAAATGCATTTCTAATTTCTTAACCCATGACTGAGTCATAATATGACTGATTAATAATAAAGCATTTACTACTCCCATTTCCTCCATATAACTTCAATAATTCCATGGGTCACACAATAAATGCAAACAAAATATCCTACAATTTTCCAAATAATTGTAGTAATGATCTTTATTGAACTGGGTGCACTGAAGGATTCAACATCACAAGAGCTTGGAACTCAAGCACTGAAACAGTCTATTTTTCTGATGATTTGTCCAGTTTATCAAGGACACATGTTTTAACACTTCTTGATATTTTGGTACATGCTTGGCAGCTGTGGGATTGTGTGCATCTCTAAGAGAGTAAGCAGTCTTCTATTATCGGTTGAGAATTCCTATTCTGGGCATGTAGCTCTCCAGGATACTTCATCAGAACCAAAGAACAGATAGTCCAGGAAACTTCATTGTTGTTATGAGCTGAAAATTGACTGATAAAACCAGTTAAAAATTATTTTCCTTTCCAACTTAAAGCTTCTTTCCTTGAAGAAGCTCAATGTAGGCTTGAGGTTGTTCACCTATACTTACTTCATATTACCATAATGTTGCTAACCACACTGTCAAATAAATTATAATTTATCTACAAATGTGTAAAAGAAAATACAGACCAAGAAAAATGAGATTGTGGCTAATGAAAATTTGTCACAATCCTTAAACTTCTCTGTAAAATGTCACTATAATGACAAATATTTTTTTAACATATTTGCTCCTTTTTAGGATTTCTCTATCCCTTGTTCTTAAGGTACTTTGAAGTAGTTAGCAGTAATACAGATTTACACAAAGAGAAACCGAAGCATGGAATGCAAACATTTGGGGTATCCAGGGACAGAACAAATCTAAAACCCACCTCTAGCAATTTCAGTTGGGACTAAAAAATGGTTAGAACACTAAATAATAAGTTAAATTTGAACTGTGGTGAGATGCAGCCTGAAACCAGAAAAACCTATTTTACAGATTTTGATTTGTTTGATTTGTGCTTCCAAATCAAGTCCATCACTACAGTCCTTAGCACCAAGAGTTCAGTTTAATGATTTAAACTTCCTCTTACAAAAATTAACATAAAAACTAGAGCAACAATTTAAGATTATGCAGCTAATTAATTATATCTGTCACTGTTAGTTCCAAGGGAGTCTGCTCAGTTGCATATTTTATGGAAGAGGAAAAGAGGGAGTAAGCACTTGAGTGAAAAGGTGAAAAATTGTCTGCAACCACATTCATATTCAGTTCAATGTAAAAAATTATGTATTTATTCTCTGAAGGTAAGAATACTGCTCAGGTTGAAAGACTCCCCATCCTAAATATGTATTATGTACTATGGAAAAAAAGCCTGTAAATCCAGCAAGTCAGACAACGCCCTTTTGATACTAACTGCTCCTTTTTTTTTTTTTCCTTCCCCTTCTGACAGCTCATTTCTAAAGAAGACCTCAAGCTACTGATGTTTTATGGCAATGTTCGTGCATTTGCTAAATTAAAATATGCTTCATGTCTTGCCATTACTGCTGGTGAATTCTTTTTATTTTTTCATTGGTAACAGCTAGAAGAGTAACTGTGCTTGGTCCTGGAGATGGTAAGTGGTGGTAATGCAGGTCCTTCTGTTCTGGGCACAGGCAGGAGTTTGTTCCACCATCTGAGGAAAAATAAAAGAAGGTATAATGTGTCTACATGGTCTGGGAACAAGAGAAATGGGTTTGGAAGCCTGTGAAGGCAGCTCTGGATATGCAAGTTAAGATGGATAGGATTTTTAGTTCTATAAGTCTGCAAAGCATCTTTGTGTAATGTCTGTTACTGCCTAGCTAAGAAAGAGTGTGGTTTTGTAGGAACCTTAAACTGTCCTTCACTGGACAGGTTGCACACATTTAGGTATAATTAGGTATAGTTTAGGTATATCCCAGTATAATGCCTCTCACACCTGATAACCCTCTGCTGGAAAAACCTTTTACTTTATTGACCCTTCCACCAGAGGGATGGGAAGAGCACAGGCTCTTCAACGTCATGAAGTTGAGTCTAATGACCCAAATCAGTTGAGTTTGATTCAAATAGTCAATGTCTAATCCGAAAAAACTGAGATCTACAGAGCATTGAAAGGGCACAAAACAACACCAAATTAGATGATGATAGTATTTTTCATGCTGGGCTATGTTGTCAAGTAACAAACAGGCCCCTTTGCTTTTTTTCCCTAAGGTTAAGCAGCTGTTTTGTCTCTGTGTTGCAATTTCATCAATTATGTCTTATGAATATCAGGTCTGAATTTTGAAGTTGTGGACAAAACCTGAAGGGTTTGTCTATCCAGAGAAATTTACTGCCAGAACTACAACTGTCTTCATGGATATGCTTATTCCTTCCATCCCCATAGGGAATTACAGTGGTACAGTTAAGTTGGTATCTAAATTTTCGTATTTAGACAGGCCCAGACATCTCAAGAAACACTGCTAAATTAAATATTTCTCCTGGGGGAGTAACAGATACATGCATACTCTCCTCAGGTTTAGGTTATACCTACACACACAACAAACAATTTTGAGAGACAACTACCTGCAGTTGTGTTACAAGGATGTTTTTTCATGGGCCAAAGTCACAGACTCATGCTATGCTAGGATTCATTCATTCTGAAAATCTCAGCCCAGCTTTGAGCAGCATGAGTCTGTGACTTTGGCCCAAATTTTGTGAAGCAAAAATCTCCTAGAGGAATACCTGCAAATCTTTTTCCTCCCAGAAAACCTAAGTCTAAACTGTGCAGTAAAGTTGTTAGAAATGCAGGTTAAAGTATGAGTGGATGTCTACTGAGACTTATTCTACCTTTTCTTCAGAAGTAGGACTAGAATCTGGTGGTAATCCCACTCTCCTGTTTTTCAGCTTAGATGTATGTTGGAGAAATAGTTGTGGTTTTTTATACTACATATGTAGTGACAGACCAACTTCAGACCAGTGACAGAAGATGCATTACAATTACTTTTTGTATCCCATATATTTTGGTAAATATGAAGTATAATAAGTGTACATAGGCCCATGCGTCATCAGAAAACATGAATAAAGTGCTTCTCTATGTGAATTTAGGGCTTAAGGATCTTAACTAGAACAGGGGTATCCACCCAAGAAAATCTTTCTGGTGTTAGAGTTGAGCCAGCCACACATTAATGAACATCTTGATCTCTCTGATCTGCTCATATAAAGATCAGAAATTCTTGAGCTAGAGAGCTGGCTCTCAGTGTGTTAACTACTAAAATCACCTTCTACAGCTTCTTGATGCTAAGCAAACTGGAGACTGCCTGTCTTTTAATGGATTTTAAAGGCTTTTGGCATGTATCAGTTAAACCATATTTTTTAGATTT
>PYHW01010797.1:447251-468702 GCA_013186435.1 Turdus rufiventris | reverse complement strand
CTGGGAAAAAAAAAAAAAAAAAAGAGGAATTTTTAAAATGTGATTTGTACTCATGACTCTTTTGAACTTTTGGAGTGTCAGCGGAGAGTGGATGTGTCCAGCTGAACTCTGAAAGAATATTGCCATGGAAGAAGGCAGTATAATATGTGCTTGTATTAAAATGGCTGTTAACAGGCTCCAACAAGGTCTACAGTGGTTTTAAAAAATTCCTGAGCACTTAGTTTTAGCAGTTCATAGCAGCATCCTGAGCTTTGGTTTTCTTTTATGAGGATGCCTGTAATTTCTCTCCATTCAAGGACATCAGTAAAGGGGTGAAAAGGCAGTAAAGATTGTCAATTTGGGAAAACTGCCAGTTGTGTAAGAAAAATTAGACATGTGGCAACCTTAAAAACACAAAATTACAAGAAAGTAGAAACTATACTAGTGTACTAGCATTTTGAAACATAAGCATTTAAAAAACAGAAGGGAAAAACAAACAAACCCAGAAAAATTATTTTCAAACAGAAGTAAACATGGAACTTGCACCAAGACCGTGCATTTGTCCTGCAGTGTAATAGCACTTCTGCTGTGGCAAGGTCAGAAATAAGTGTTTCCACCTGGAGTACCCACACTGTGTTAAATTCATCTTGTTCTCTTTGTCTTTTCCCTTTTCTTGTACATTGCTAAGGAACTCTGCAAGTTTTTATAGAAGACCTCAAGATTTATGTTCTTTGAGGGCTTTCCTGGGAAGAATCACAGGGTGTTTTTTTGCTTTTCCTTGGAGAAGGCAGGGAAGGGTAGATGTTGAAAAACAGCTGTCTGTGTGCCTGCCAAGCAAATCTGGCATGATAACATGATTTTCTACGTAAGATATCAGCAACAGGAAATGTAAGAACAGTCCTGGTATATCCCCTGGTGAAGCAGAACACTTATAAGGATGGCAAGGTTCATGGGATGAGAGGATATGAATAGAAGAGGACAAAGAAATCTCCAAAATCCAAACTTGCTGAAGTTGAACCATCCTTTATTAAGTCTTCATCATCCTCCTTGGCACAGAGCATGAAAGCAGCATTTCATTTCCAGTTATATCAATTGGAATGATTCCTCAGTAAAATTGGACCCATATTGACATGGTGGCAGCTTACCTGTCTTATATGATGCAAACAGGGATAGCTTAATTGGTGTTTATGGAGTCATGGTGAAGCAGGATGAAATAACAGCTTTCCTTCTCTTAACCTGCAACTTGCTGATAGTAATTTTAAAGATGGATAAGGAAAAATAAAACCTGTTTTCTTACAGAATATGGTATTAAACTTTGCTCTGTTAGCAATAAGTAACAGTAGTAATCACCCTCCCTGTAAAACCCTTGAGACTGGACAGTAGCTCTCCTTGCATAGCTGTGGCACTAGTTAGATAAATCAATAAAATCATCAGTACAGCAAATTGTGGTCTTCTACAGTGCAACAGAAGAGCTGTTCCCTTATCCGCAGATGTCAACAGATGATAGTATGACCAATTACAACTTGAAGGGACAAGCCTCCTAGAATGAGGATATCTGAGCAGTAGAGATACACAAAAGAAATGCCACAGACCTCTAAACTTCCATCAAATGTGCCCTTTGAGATGTGATCAACAATGCTTATGTGCAACTTATGGTCTGAAAACTAATAATTTCATGTAGTCATTTGTCTTAAAATGCTCATGTTGGATTAAGAATCTATTGTAGACCTGTTTTTAGGTAGCTCTGTCATACTCAGATGACCTGAAGTATTACATTCACCAAAACATTTCTGCAATATCCCTGAAATGTTGATGTGGGTGTAGTGGTGATTAACTATTCTGAGTAACCCTTATTTGCTGTTCTTCAGCTTCATTCTGCTATAATCAGTCTTTAATTTTAGGTCTGTAGCTGTATTCTTAGCACTTACAGGAAAAGAATTTGTTCAGTGTTTGCATGGAAAATAATGGCAAACCTGGCCATTTGTATAGGGGAGTGTGTGATGTCCTTCCCAAACTAAACAATTTGAAAACACTCACATAGGATGAAATAATATAACTACACCAGCCTCTGGGCCTTGAAACTCCTAATATTTCAATACCACACAACTCATTTGTGATCTGAGTGCCTGTTGTCTAGGATTCCTTGAAAATCATTCCAGGACATGGCAACTCTGCTATCTTTTAATATAATGTAATATTATCAGATGTTCTTCTCATCAATAAAACTGCAGCATGAATAATGGTTGCATACTGTACTACACTGTATTACTGTAAGTGCAATCAAAACACCTACTTCAGTTAAGTCATATTTGATCTGAGCTTAATTTTTATAGATTAAAAAATAACTGTGAAAAAGATTACACCTTCTGGTTATCAAAGACAACAGTTGCAAATAGTAATTTTTCACAAGGCTGTTTCTGCTTTATGTTGCTGATTTTTGTGACATAAAGAAATTTTTATATCACACGCACAAAAAAAAAAATCTTGAAAATTACCATTTTTTGTCACCAGATTCTTAATAACAAAGTTCATGACATGTCCAGCAAACTGTGGGGTTTTTTTCAGTCTTGCCTGATAGCAGACCTTGGAGTAGACTTTATTTAATGTGATTTTCTATAATAAAAGAATTGATGGGAGAACCAGATGTTTTCAGGAATGGCAGACAAACACAGTATTACTTTAAAAGGATTATTGGTGGTAATGCAGTTACTTTGAGAAATTAGATAGAAAGAGAAGTAGAGAAGTAAGCAGGGTGTCTCACAGTAATGCAAAAATAGCAAATAAAAGGAGCTCTCCTGCATGGTTTATGACTGTGCATGAAGTATTTATTTCTCTCTCAGACAACTTCTCTGTTGTTTCAGACTCTGACAAGAGGCAGAATCTACAGGCACCACCTGTTTCTGCTTTAACCCCACATGAAGGAAGAAGGTACCAAGGCATTGCCTCTGAGACCCTGAGTTCTAAAGCAGACCAGCAGAGTAACATTGTCTTGGGTTAGTGACCAAAGTTACAGAGCAAATAGAATTTTTAGACTGCATGCAGAAAAAAATCAAGTCCTTCTACCAAAAGTATAGCTGATCAGATAAGACTAGAAATAAACAATAACTCTTAATACTTATTTTTACTGTCTAAACCCTTCAAATGAGGCAAAAGAGGGGAACGAGTCTTCCGGCGTCCAAGAAATTATCTTATTTCCACTTATTTATTTTATATCCTGCAGTATAATGAAAAATGACACATTTTGACATAGCAATATGACAAAAACAACTCCTATATTTTTAAAAGGAAACGTGAAATGACATTGCTAAAAATCTGACTTCAAAGAGAATTCAGAAAAGAGAAATATTAAAAATGTCTTTGTTGTTTTGCTTCTGTTTTCGAAGCTGTAGGAAGCAAGGCAATTATTTTGCTTTTTCAAACAACCTACAGAAAGGTAAGTTCATCAAAGAACTCGGTTTGCCTCTGATATTTATGGAAGCTGGCAGTGTGTAGGCTTAAACGGCCTAACCACTGTCCTCCTATAGAAGAAAGCAACATTACTCTGTCACCCTTCTCCATATATGCTTTGTGTTATGTGAAGCTCATTCAAAATATCTGCCAGATCAACCTGTTGGCTCAACTCTGCTCCCCAGTAACCGCAGGATGCTGTGCTGGATGTGAGCTCTATATGTAGTGCTGTTTGAATGTTTGTCTTAGAAACCACCCTACAGAGGTTAAATTTATGCTTTAGAATTCTGCTTTTGCACATTTTCTCATTTTCCTGGAACACACTCTAACTTAATTACATACAGTTCAGGTGTCCCCAACATAAGAAGGACAGGGTCCTACAGGGAAGCTGGAGAGAGTCTTGGTTAGTGACAGGACATGGGGTAATGGCTTCAAACTGAGAACAGGTTTAGATTGGACGGTAGGAAGAAACTCTTTGCTATGACAGTGGTGAGACACTGGAACAGGTTTCCCAGAGAAGTTATGGATGCCTCATTCCTGGCCAGGCTGGATGAGGCTCTGAGCACCCCGTTCTAATGGAAGACATCCCTTCCCATAGCAGGGCAGTTGGAACTAGATTATCTTTTATGTTCCTTCTACCCCAAACCATTCTATAATTTTATGATTCTATGATTATGTTTAACTCTTGATGGACACCCCAAACTGAACATTGCACTCCAGGAGTGACCTCACAAATGCTGTATTGATTTTCTTCAGCTGGTGCAGTACTGTAAATGATGCCCAGCATGTGGTTAGTCTTCATCATCAGAAGGTCATGCCACCCAATTTACCATCCACCAGGATCTCTCAGGTCCTTCTCTTCAAAGCTGACCCCCAGCCAGTCAGCTCCCAAA
Organism: Turdus rufiventris; assembly: GCA_013186435.1. Classification (NCBI taxonomy): domain Eukaryota; kingdom Metazoa; phylum Chordata; class Aves; order Passeriformes; family Turdidae; genus Turdus; species Turdus rufiventris. Next base: position 464,383 of record PYHW01010797.1, on the reverse strand, counting down.
CTCTCCTGCTACATGGCACTACTTTTGTTCCAATTATGGCATCCTTCCGAGGTCTCTGTCAGTCCATTTCTTCAACCTATCTAGATCCCTCTGAACTACAGCCCTATTTTCTGATTTATTGATCCCTCTCATAGCTTTACACCATCTGGAAACCTAAGTTGTTATGAGGATATTTTAAATCTGATATGTAAGTGGAAAGATAGTAAAAGATATTGGCAAAGCGTAAACAGATTCAAGTGACATATACAACAAAATTTTCCAGAATTTTTGTTCCCAAAGAATAGTCCAGATGAAAGTATTTTTGTCACTGGTGGCAAAAAGGAGGGACAAAATTATTGCTTAGTCCAATTCTCCTTTTAAAACAACATTGCCAACACCAGATGACAAATGAGGACAAAAAGTGGATTTCATATGCTTTCATTTTAATAATCAGCCACCAAAACCACATTCTTGCACACCAGTGGCCTCTCTCTTACATTGTGCTGCACTCTGTCCACTGATGCAATTCTCTTCCCTGGCTGTGGGCGGTCGTATTACGCCAATATACATATCTGTCTGGAACAAGATATGTTTGTGTTTAGCACTTAACCATTCCTAATATGGCAAACTTCTTTTCCAGACACTCCCCCTCTAGAGGAGCTATTTAAATTTTTGGATCATCTGCCCTTCAGATGTCTCACCTACATTGCCAATATCTTCCCAGATATTACTAGCATATATGATTAGGCACAACAAGAGTAAATAAATTTTACTGCCAACAGTCTGACACCAGAATCAGATAGGATCCAAAAACGTGTCATCTGCTGAAAGGCTTTGGATAAAAAAGCAGAGAATGTCTAGACTTTTAATTTTTCTACTTAAAATAGATATCTTCCTACATATTTTACTAATTACTACAAAATGCAAAGTATTAAGGGGACAGAAGGGATGCTTGAAGAGGGGATAAATAAACAGTGACAAGCTGAGAAAATTATTTTAGGTGGTTTCAATTTAACTGAAAATTCTTAGCAATGTGTGTTTCATGTTTTCCCAAAAAATATTCAAATCTTTTTCTACAGCTTCAATTTATTTGTGTGCTTGACACACTATGTGGTTTTAGAGCAATTCCAGGCATGTCTTGCTTTTGGATGTACAAATGTACTGGGATCATGGTTGTGGTGAATTTAAAAAGTTGTAGCATCACATCAACAAGGCCTCCTCCAGATTAAAGAACAGCTGCTTTCAGTCACTCCTTGTAAGATTTGTGCTCCAGACCCTTTCCCAGCTCTATTGCTTTCTCTGGACACTCCAGCACCTCAGTGTTTTTCTTATAGTGAAGTGCCCAAAACTGAACTCAGGATTTGAGGTGTGGACCTACCAGTGGTGAGTACAGGGGGACAATCACTGCCCTAATCCTGATGGCCAGATTATTGCTGATCCAAGCCAGGATACCATTGACCTTCTTGGCCACCTGGACACACTTTTGGTTTATATCCAACAGGCTGTCAGTCAGCACCCTGAAGTTGCTTCCTGCTGAGGATCTCTCAAGTCGCTCTTCCCCCAGCCTGTAGTGCCACCTGGGGGTTGTTGTGATCTGAGCTCAGGACCCTGGGCTTCTCCTCATTGAATGTCATGCAGTTGTCCTCAGCCCATCAATCCAGCCCATCAAAGATCTCCCTGCAGAGCTTTCCTGCCCCCAGTGGATTAACTCTCCCACCTAACTTGATGCTGTCTGCGAACTGACCAAGGGTGAGCTCAAACCATCCATACAGATGTTAAACAGGACTGACCCCAGCACTGAGCCCCGGGGAGCCCCAAGAGTGGCTGGCTACCAGCTGTGTTTAGTTCCATTCACCACCACTTTCCTGGCCTTGCCAGCCAGTTTTTCACCCAGCAAAGACTGCACCCATCCAAGGCACGAGCAGCCAGTTTTTCCGGGAGAATGCTGTGGGATGTGGTGTGAAAAGCTTTACCAAAAGTCTAAATAGGCAACATCTGCAGTCTTTCCCTCATCTGCTGAGTGGGCCACCCCATCATAGAAAGAGATCATGTTGGTCAACAGCTCCTGCCTTTTGTAAAGCTCCTGCTTTTTTTGTAAACTGGTGCTGGCTGGACCTGATTGTCCTGCACGCGCTGTGTGATGGCGCTCAGGGTGATCTGCTCCATGACCTTCCTTAGTTCCTTCCAGGCCCTGGATCATCCTTCTGACCCCTATTAGAGAAGGACACTACATTTGCTAATTCCCAGTCAGCTGGCATTTCTCCTTTTAACCAGGACTGTTGGTAAATTGTTGAAAAAGGTGTGGCGAGGTTTTTTGCCAGCTCCCTCATTAGTCTCACATCCCATCTGGACCCATACACTTGTGGATGTCTAATTGGCACAACAGGCATAATCCTTTCTTCCTGGTTTATGCAGGTTTCATTCCCCATCACTAACTTCCAGCTCTGGGATCTGGGTAATCTGAGAACAGCTGGTTTTGATATTAAAGACTGAGGAAAAGAAGTCATTAAGTACCTCAGCCTTTTCCTTATCCCTGGATGCTATGCTACCCTCTGCATCCAGCAAAGGATTGAGCTGCTCTTTAACCCTCATTTTGTTGCCAATGTATTTATAGAAGTTTTATTTATTTTTTTGTTTGTTTCTTTAACCTCAGTGGCTAAATTAAGTTCCAATTTTATACAATAGGCTGTTGCTGAAATAGGAGTTGAAATGTTTTGAGAAAGTCTGTAGTGTTTTAAAAAATACAGATGTAAACTAGAATTTATTTCCTTCTACTCAGAAGGAAATTTATCTTTGTGACAGTGAAATATTTTCCAAGATGTGAAGGAAGGTGTAAATCTGCACATTCTTAATAAACACATTTATGTTTATTAATTTATATGGCTTGACTCAAAACACCCTTCACAGTCAGTCTCACATGAATAATTAAATACACCCTCAACCTGAGTCCTTCAGTGCAAGGGAAATACAGAAAATCAAGACTGAATTCTTAACAGGACCCACCTATCTCAACTCTATTCTAAGTATTTCTGAAACACTCACTATTTAGAAGCATAAATCACTTGAGAAAACTAAACATCATCTCCATTTGAAGAGTCAGGGACTTCCATAAATGAGACAACTTCACTAGTGGATGTGGTTCGTATACACAGGAAGATCCCATGCACAGCAAGGTGCACCTCACACAGACTGCATGCACAAGTGGAAACCCAGATAATATTCCTAACCTCTGCTATTGCTTTCACTAGGGAACTTGTATAAGACATGATGAATTCAGGTGCAAATGACTGCTGGGTGAACACCTCAAAATATGTTTTTTAATACAGAGCACCCATAAGTACAGATCCACTCTTCTGAAACCCCAGCTGGAGTACTGCATCCAACTCTGGAGTTCTGAGACATGGAAAAGACATGGACACATTGGAAAGGATCCAGAGGAGGATCACAAAAACAATCACAGAACTAGAATATGCTCCCTATGAAGACAGGCTGAGAGAGCTGGGGCTGTTCAGACTGGAGAAGAGAAAGATCTGGGAAGACCTTTCAGTAGCCTTTCAATACTTACAGGAGCCTTACAAGGAAGAGGAGAACAAACTTTTTAGTAGGGTCTGTAGCTATAGGACAAGGTATAATGATTTCAAACTAAAAGAGATTAAGACAAGGAAGACATTTCTTACACTGAGGATAGTAAAACACTGGAACAGATTGCTTGGAGAAGTGGTGGATGCCCCATTCCTGAAACATTCCAGGTCAGGTTGAAAGAAGAACTAGATATGAAGAACCAGATCTAGTTGAGGATTTCCCCGGTCATTGCAGGGTCTAGATGACCATTAAAGGTCCCTTCCAACTACAAACTATTGTCTAATTCTATAATTCTGTAATTCTATGATCACCTGATTCCGCCCAGACCTCATATCACCAAAGCCACTCATCACTTGGAGAAGAAGGAAAAAAGGTTTCTGGAATCTTTGAAAACAGCATCCTTCAAGCAAGGCATCTGGTCAGTGTTTCATAACAGCCTGTCACTCCACAATATGCCTTGGAAGTCTGTCTTTCAGTGTACTGTTTGCAGTTTCAGTGAGAGGTCTGTCACTCTGAACACCTCTGCTTCTAAGAAATCAAAAGGGACTCGGTCTCAATGAGCTTCAGGTACCCCAAGGAAAAAATACTTTTCTTTCATATACAAGAGCCAAAGTATTTGCATGGTGAAATCACAGAACTGCAAAAATAAATGTTTTCCACTGTTTTTAACAGGTCAGCATTTAACCTCTAATCAGCCAAATGTAACAGCTTTCTCACACAAGAAATACCTAAATATGAGAAATGATGGTCACAGAGATATTATAGCTACAAAAGAGCTAGCAAATGACAATGTATGATGCCATTCTTCTGCATTATTTTGTTACCATTTTCAAGTTGATATTGAAGGCTGTTTCCTCCCTAAGAAACCTATGTGCTCATCTACAGTAGACAGATTTTTCCCAGCTTTTCCCTCCTCCTTTTTGCTTCTGAGGAGCTTATGAATTGTCCTGTTTTTTGAGGTTGTATGACCGGGAAAAAAGGGAATGTGCCTTTGCATCCCTCAAAAGTTACACATGTTGTCTCTATGTTTGCTGACTGTGTTTGATTTGCGTCTTGTAATTCTCTTGTGGTTTTTTTGAGTTTTAACATTATTGTAATCAAAAATAGAGTGGACGTTCCCCCCAACTTATTGACAATATTATGAAGTTTGTATAAAGTATATATATGTAAAATATTATAGTTATTGGGCCATTTGTGTTACTGTGCTTATACAATGCCATCATCATTGTGGTAGCTCAAAGAGCTTCATTTACAGGATGTCACTGTGACAAGTATTGCACAGAAAAGGAGGAAGAAAGCTGTATAGAAAACACATCCTAACAAGGCCACATCACAGGCACAGAGCCTTTAAATTCTGAAGATCAGGAACGGTACTGACTTGCCTTCTCTAAAGCCTGCAAGCCCCTTTTCATCCTGGTTGTCCATGGAACTTACATCATCCATGCACTTACAGCATTCCTGTGACAGGAAGCACAGATGCTGTAGAAAAGATCAGCAGTTTTATAAAGGAGACAATGACTGAAATAGCAAGGATAGAGATGTTTTATATTGCAGCTCCAAGTCTTGTGCCAGTAAGCTATAATCAGGTAATTAAAGAAAAAATAGTTTGTCCCCGAGTTTTAAATATTAATTCAAAATCTCATCCTCTAGATCACAGCAAGAACTATAAAAGAGTTGTGGAATGAAGAGGAGAAAAGTAAGAGGCCATGAACATGTCGTGGAAGTCATTCTCCATAGCCTCATCTCCCCTGACAGAAATGTGTATTGCAATCTGTCAACCAGGCAGTGACCATTTTTTAAAACATCCTCCCAGGCTGCATGCATCTGTATTCTCTGTGCACTGAACTGCTGGTCACACAGAGCTGGAAGTGATGGCTTTGGAGGACAGAATCACACTGCCCTTGTTAGGATACTTTGAGATTACTCTATTTCTCTTCTCCCATTCTAGCTTGCATTTTAACACTAGCCTTTTAAAAGAAACCTATTCCAGGATTTTATGTTAACTGGCTTCAATTCAGACTAGAATACAGAATTAAAGACATTGAAAATAATGCCAATTCTTAGTTTGGCAGCTGAACCACAAAATAAGGAAATTACATATAGCTCAAAATCAGTCCAAATCATAAAATCAGTGTATTTTTTAGTGATTAAAAATGTTAATGGCTATAAGAGTTGTTTAATGGTACCCAAAGTTCTTTCTTTTCCTTTTTTATTAAATACTCAACTTTCATTGAGTGATATTTGAAAGTTGAAGCTCAGCTTAAACTGAAAATGCTGTTTTGAAACAGTTTCAGTTTTAAAATAACAAATTAAAATGTTTTGCTTTTTGCAAATTCCTGTCTTTTCTTTTCTGTCCCTTGCTGAATTTAAGAGGTTGTTTGGATTCTTGAGAAATGTGACTGTATGGACAGATTTATATCTGAGAGGACTCAAACTTTTGGAAAGTTGTGGTGCAAACTTCTTAACTTCACAGCTCAATAAGAATTACCTCTTCATCCTTTGAGCTTAATTAGAATTTGATTGAAACACATGAGCTTCACATTCACTTCTTGCAAGTACACTTTGATTACTTTCCCTCCTGTCTAAATCCTCCCTCTTTTTCTCTCCCTTGTGTGACTCATTGCTTGCTTTGCAATGCTTCACCATAGAAATATGCACTCTGTAGTAAGTTTGATGTGATTAATATCCTTTAAGACTGAACCATATTTAATGTCAATGTAAAATTGACACAGAAATGCCATAAACAGACACAGGGTAAGACTTTTTTTTCTCTTTCTCTGGCTAACTCATCCCCAAAGGTCCAGTATTTTTTTTAAATAAAAGTGGGGGGTTTCACATAAAAACAGACTTAAGGCAGAGAAAGAAGAAAAGAGGTTATTCAGTGTGTAAGGGGCCTCTTCTTTCCTTCCCACATTATTACTATAAACAAAGTCTTCAGTGTCTGCAAATGCATCTGTTTGCACATGAAAAAACCATGACAAGCATTAGTTCAATAGTGCTCTTGCTAATTAGTATGAACACTTACACATGCAAATCAAAATAACTATCAGTTTGTGCATGCAATTACTTGATTTATGCATGCAAATGTCCAGCTGAGACCAGATCTTAACCTGTTGTAAACTGGAATAACTCCAGAGGCTTCAGTCAAACTGTGCTGGTTCATAGTTGCTACAGAATATTCCATGTTTATTTCAGGCAATTTTCATTCTTGTGGAATTATAGACACAGTTATACACTTGCTTTAAAAAGTTGACTTTTTTGCACTCCTAGTAAAGACAGAGTCTGACTCTAATGATGGCCTGGATTTGGCATTGTCTATAAGTTCTGTATGCTGAAGCTCCTCTTTCTCCCTGTAAGATCAGACCCTGCCTCATAACCTGCAGTCTGATTCCAAGGCTAGAGTAAAGGTAACTGCAAAGTGAAGATCTGGAAAAGGCTTAATTTTTCAAATATTTTTCTAGCTTAAACTCCACTCTAACAGTGAACAGGCTATTTTGATGCAGATAGTGATTCCAACTGAGACTATTATGTCACTACAGGCCATGTTGCATTTAATTAGGGAATGCGGTGGTCCAAATGACATCAGCACGGTCTGAAAAATATGTTTTTGAGGTTTTCTAGGTTTTTAGCCTTCCAGAGGTTTAAAGAAGGAGTTTCAAAATCATGGATATATTGCAGAGCTCAGAAAATAGAAAATATAAAAAAATATAAAATATAAAAATGTCATTTTTCTTGACGTGAGATAAGATGAGTCTGACCTAAAGAATACAGAGGTACTCCACTGGCTCTGCTGGGTGGAGAAATAGGCCTTTTAAAGAAAAATCAGTTGTAAAATAACCAGAATATGATATGAGCTCTCCTTTGAGGGTCAGCTGTAGCAGGGAATTTGGTTATGGCAAATACTGCTGGGCAGTAGATACCCAGGAATTTTTCTCCATCTTCAGCCATTCATCATTCTGAGCGTGCACCCTGCATTGCTGCCCCGGTCCCATTTGTAAACACAGTCATTCCCACCTAGGGAAGAGCACCTCACTGGTGTACCATGGACACCTTGGAAATGGCTTTCTGTAAAGTGACCCTGAAATAACCTGCTGAACCTGGCACTGGGATGGTCAGAAATGAGTTTCCAGGGTAATCATGAATACTGGGATACAAGATAAGGAGATATACAGGTAATTCTGGACAAAAATGATAACTTTCAGCCAGATTTTCTTGTTTGATCTTAGCTAGTAGATTTGACAGAAGTAAGGATAGAAAGAGCAGTATGGAAAGCAGGCAGGGACAACAGCCTGAGAGAGACATCAAGAATGAAGTCCAGGACACACAGCCAGAAATGTGTGGAAACACCTCCTATTTTCTCAAGCAAGGTCTAGATTCAAAGAAACTTATTGCTGTGATACCCAGAAACCCTGAAAAAATTGGGAATCTCTGCATGTTGCAGTGAGATTTTGTCAGTAGCAACATGCATACATGACCTGAGGAATAATCAGCTTGACCTTCTAAGAGATCTGATGGGGAGGCAATGTTAGCATCCAGAGGTGACTAAATATATCTTTCTGCTCCCTGGCAAATGAAACAGCTATTTTGTCCATGAGCTCTGCTTCTTAAAATTACTACTTGATTTACAGCTGTTAAGTCATTTTAAGAACCTGATTAATCATTTGCTCTTGGCAGGCAGAGTTACGGTTGCTAAAAATAAGAAACATCTTGTGTCTTAATCAGCAAAATGAGGATTGTGGCCAAACAGTGGAGATTCTTGCAAACTTTCTGGGCACATATATGTATGTATGATGCATGTTGGAGATAAACATACAAACACTTACCACAGCATGTTTGGTTAGTTGACCCAGTTATCAAAATGAAGCTGAACTCCATTCCCACTATGTTTTAGTGCCATGATTGGTCGGGGATATTGTGTGGGAGGACAATGTTCAGTTGTGGGGACCTAGCAAAGGTCTCCTCTGAGACTGACAGGTACACCAAAAGGTAAAGAGTTAGCAAATGCTCCAAAAATGTATTTTTTTTACCATAGAAATTGATACAATAAAATAGAACTGGACAAGTGTATAATGTAAACAGAACTCTTTATTAATTGTTTTTTGTTCTCATTAGTGTGCTTGACACCAACCCACTAAAGTAAGACTTTAAGTTCTGTACACCTGAGCAATGTTCCTAGAATTTATCCCACTTTCCTATAATGAAATCCTTGCAAGAAAACAACTGTGTGCATACTACCTTTCCCTTCTGCACTTAACAGCACTCTGCCATTTTTACATATTCTATACAAGTTACTGTAGTAGCCTGTAAGAATAGAATATTACAGGTAAATTCTAAAGGGACTGGATAAAGACAGTTGTATAGTCAAACACTTCCTCACCTCTTATGACATGATCCCTCAGCTGTGAAAACTGAATCTATCCCAATTTAAACAAGAAGACCAGAAACTGCTTCTTCTAAACCTTATTCTATTAAACCTAAAAATTATCTGCAAGGCTTCAGTGATTAGCAAAGAATCACTAATGGAGTAGAAAAGGCATTTGGTTCCTTCTTTGTTCCCTAATTATCATTCTTTATGTACAAAAAATAAAAAGACAAGCAAAAAAACCCAAAACCCCTAATTTAATAACTGCCTGAAGAGTGCTGCAGTTCATGAATTTTATACAATTCTCAGTCACAGTCTTGACAGTGGAAAAGAGAAGGGAAGAAAATGTTATATGAGTGAGAATTTCCAGACTCAAAATGAACACTCAGTATAAAATTTTTCAAAGCAGTTATGTTGCAAACTCTGTTAAAGACATTGGGTTCTAATGTGCATTTTTAAAGAACATCATCAGTGTGACAATACGGACTTCATTAACTCCAGCTTCAACTGTGGAAATAAATTTGTGTTGAAGACACAGGCTAACCTCTCTATAACAAATCACCACTGAACTCAGATAAATATTTATCATTTCAAACTGTTCAGGGTAATAGGATTTGGCTGTTTGCTGCATTAGAAAAATGGAGAAACTTGCAATTTGAATTAAAGGTTTATATATAGTAATTTTATGATAATTGCTTCCCACACATCAATATTTAGGTGAAATCTTAAAAAGAAAGCCCAAATTAAATGAAAATGAAAATAAAAAGGAAATTTCTAGATCATGTGCAACACACATTGGGGAATTTTTTTCATAGGTTTATATAAAGATTAATTTTGCTTTTTTTTTCTCCTACAGCCTGATCAATGAAATTAGTTCACTCTTCCTGATAGGAGAATTAAAGCAGAATGTTCTAGCAAAAGTTAGGGTACTGTCTTGGGAAACAGATTATGTTTACATAGAGTATTTCCACAGGAAAAACAGCAATAGAAACATAGAAATAGATTATCTATAGCTTTGTTCAAAATATGCACCCATTACAGTTTTGCTTAGACCTTGCATCAATATTTTGGGCTTATCTACACTGAGTATATGCATTTAAAATACACCTAGATATACATACAGGTACATAATTCAGAGATATGGAGGTTTATACATATATTTTTTTGTATTATGCCTATGTTCAGAAACAGGAGCATCTGAGGACCACTGTGTCAAACCCTGGGCTTCCCACTGCAGAAAAAAGGACAATGACATACATGAAATGAGCTGCTCAGAAGGCTACAAAGACAAGGAGGGCTTTGGAACACGCTGTATGAGAAGTTACTGGGATGTTGAGAAATGTGCATTCACATTGGAGAAGCCAAATACAGTGACTGGTGTCTACAGCTGGGTGATGGGAAGATCCGGAGGAGCTGGAGCCCATTCTTGTCAGAATGGAAATAGGAAAAGGATGATGGGCAAAAGATGCCAACTACAGGAAGGAAACACTGACTGAATAAAGGAGCAGAGTATTCACAGGGGAGTGACCAAGCAGTAGCTCAGTCTGTCAGAGGGGCTGTGGGTTTGCCAGCACTAGGGCTATTCAGGAATGTTTTCAAGAGCCCTGAGTAACCTGCCCCTATTTCACAGTTGTCTCTGCTTTGAGCAAGGGTTGGATCAAATAAAATCACACTACACTTCAGGGTTGGGGCTGCAAGCTCCTCTATTGAGAAACACTTCTGTTTGCACTAGAGGATGCTAGAAAAAGAAATGATTTAGCAGTGTAAACACAACTGGAAGTCAGAGACTCCAAGAATTCATTTTTATGGGTAAATAAAATGAGCCTCATATATTCCTGAGACATAGCAAAGTGTACTCCTGGGAAAACATATTCTCAAATATACTGTAAAAGTTCAGGCATTAATTCTTCATGCTTGTAAATGGGAAATGTGCCATATATGTGCTAGGACTTAATATAACATTAAAAAATGATGTCAAGAACAGCTATTTTGAGTAGTAGAACCCATTCATTCTTTCCCTGAATGAAGTAGGACCATAATCAGGACCATTTTGGAGATCAGTCATATCCTTTTTAAGATGGAGGATTAAAGACCAGGAAAGTGATGGCAATAATGTTTAATAATCAGTCTAAGAAACATCTCCACCTGGTATTTCCCTGTTTTACGGATAATCAAAGACTGTTAAAGGTCACTTACCATGTCACTTTACTGAATTTATTTTTTCAATTAAATTATGGTAATATAAGTAATTTCTCTACACCTTCAGCACGTGTGATGCAAAAGAGGATACCAGGCCACTATGTGGTCAGTGCTCACAGACCAGTAAATGATCCTTCATACTTTAATTTTAGTATCTTCAGAAATAAGAAATAAAAAAATACTTTGAAATTATAGTTATTTCTACATTTTTAGGATACACTGCTCTTAGTGTTGTCTTCAGCTACAGGAAGAATCAAACAGAAGAATCTTGAGACTGTAGAGAACAAGGGTGAGAATACAGGTCTGAGTCATTCCATAATGTTGCCTCAGGACCACAAATAACAGCAGAATCCAAGCTTAATGACTGTGCTGTATCAGTGACACTAATTTTAGGAAAAGGAAACAGTCCTTCTGATCACTACAGAAATAGTCACTGACGCATTCTTCTGAAGAAGTGATGTCAGTGTGAAAGGGGAAGTGGTGTGCAGGAGCACTCACCAGTTGTCATAAGCTCACAGAACCTTGTTTGGTCAGGAGGAACCTCCAGGGGTCATCCAGTACACCCAGTGCTCAGAGCTGGCTGCCTGGGCCTCACTGCTTGAGTCTTCACCAGCTCCAAGGCTGGAGAATCCACAGTTGCACTGCTTGATGAATATTTATCCTTTTCATGTTAATTGCTTTAGGGTTCAGTGAGATCCCTGGACCTTTTAGCCTGTGCTGTTCATTACTTTTTGAGGGGTTTGTTCTTTGTCTTCTTATTATGGAGCACGATTTCCCTTTTGGTCTATTTGTCTTCCAACTGCTGATGCTTGATCCACCCTTAGGATCTTCTGTGGTCACTAGTTCCTCTAGTAACATCCATTCAAACTAATTCAAGGAGGATAAGACATGAAAAAAATTCAGTCAGAGATGTATTGTGTTTGGTACTGTAGCTCTGAAAAGTGCCCTAATTTATCTTTGTAGTTTCACATAAGTACTCTGGTATTCAGTTTTAAATTTGTTCATCTTACCAAATTAGCCTCATTTCTAAAAGCTATTTCTTATGTGACTTGGTGATCTTAGATGTCTTTTCCAACCTTAACAACTCTATGATTCTATGTAACATTATAAAAATCTCTCTTAGTCATTAGGAATCCACATACAAGTCTACAGTATAGAAAAAAAAGAGGAAAATGTGTTTTTAAAAGCCCTAGAAAAACAGTACTTGTTTTTCCTCAATGGGATTCATTCTGTGTGATTTTTAAAGGTTCCTGCAAGTATTCATTGACTACAACGAGGTAATAATTACTTAGCACCTCTTCAAATTAGCAAGTTTGCAAACAATCGATTCTTATATCCATTGATAACTTTTAATTTAATTTTCTGGAATTTTGTCAAATTCTTAATGAAATGCTTTTGGTGGCTGCTGCAGTTTGCAAGTACATTTTTGTCAGTGTATACAGTTTAGCAAAGCAAACGTTAAGTCAAACAGAGCCAGATTTCACCCTTAAAATTTTGCAGTAATTTCCTTTGTGAGTCCTTCTAGTTTTAGCCACCTTTCTCCCCAGAGTTTTAATTCTAGACAATATGCCAGGAAGACCCTGGCCACAGCACATGGACAGCAATGACAGAAACACAACTATCAAATGGCTTACATGCCAGATTATGCTTGAATCGTAGGCCATTTTAAAGCCCATCTGAGCCATTCAGAAATAAGCAAACTCACAGCGGTGCATTCAGGAAACCAGCATTTGTAAAACTGCTGAGTGACAATTATATCTATGCATGATCATATTTCCAGCTCCCATAGCCAAAAAATGGCTCAGTAGGGATTTGATCTATGGTATATCCACCTGAATACTATGTTTATTCAAGTAATAACAGCATTGAAAATCAACTTACCTGTGAGGTTGCAAATGAATAATATGGCTCCTTTTTCTCCATCAGCTCTGTGTGTGTTCCCATTTCAACCACTGCGCCATCCACAATGCCCACTGTTACGTCCACAGTTTGAGCAGTGGAAAGCCAATGAACAATAACAAGAGTAGTTTGACCTCGTGTGGCCCGTAAACAAAACCCCAAACTGTAATTCACGTCCCCTGTTGCTTGGTGGTTTGGAGTAATTCCTCTAATTTGTCACATTGATACTGCTGTTACATCCCATTTATCCCATCTGCTGAATATCCCTATAACCCATGATTCTCTCTCCACTGACTTAACTAACAACGGCTCCTTTCCCTGGCAGACTGTAGTCATCACCTGTTCTCTCTTTTGGCTTATTGTCTGCTCCTGCTTTTCTTGGAGTATGTCTTTTTAAAATGCTGTTGAAAAGCCCAGCCAAGATGGGCTGGGAGCATTTCCATGGAGAATGGCTCACTGTTGAAGGACGTCTGCTCCTGGTGTCTCACAGACTCTAACAGCATGTCACCAGTTTTTTGCCACTGGTAAATGTTGTTCAGCATTATCTGGATGAAGGCAATCTGTTAGCCTTAAATAGGCAGCTTTGGGCTTCCTTTGCCACACAAAAATTATAGAGGCTATAATTTGGTAATTTATGGAGGAAAGCTATTCACCTCACATATGCGCAAATGCCGAATTTCCAGGAATAAACAAACATACAGGTTAGTACCAGCAGACTGCCTATACAACCAAAGAGAGCCAAACACCTTTTCCAAAATTCATCTTCCTAATGAGCTGTTGGGAGTTAAACATTCAGTGCAGTTAAACTGTCTGGGGTGTTGCAGTGAGGGCTCCTCCTCTCTTTGGGCTGTGGTGTCAGTCCAGCCCCCAGAGAGATAAGCCAGGTGGAAATCCTTGTTGCAGCAGTGGTGAGGTGGAAGAGAAGAAGGTATTGTCACAGTAGGCAGCTTTTTGCCCTGAATGGCAAATAATCCTTGTCCTTGTTACAAACATGTCAAGGAAAATTATAACTGTCACTTGTGTCTTCTCTCTGAATTTAAATTAAATTCATGATTGACAAGAGAAATGAGAGATATATCAATGACAAAGCACTTACTTTTCCCAGTCCAATGTCAGCTAGCCATGTCTTGCCTATGTCTAGAGCAGATGCAATGTTATCTAGTAAGACAATTTGGGGATTGCATGCTAAAGCTCAGTTAATAGCTATTTCTGTTTCCTGACCTCTGATTTCTGCAGATTTCTTCTTTCGACTAAAATGCTAGCACGTTTTGAGAAGAAGGGTGTAAGATCTATCATTTTTTTCACAGTGAAAAAAAAAATCTTATAGAACATTATTGAGCATTAAGATAAATGGTGAGATCCCCTTTGATTCTGCAAAGTTCGGGCTGCAAAGGAATGGGATCTAAAAGCAATGTTTTCTCTTTAGGTGACATTTTCTCCTAGAAACTGAGTATCAGTGAAAATCCACCCTAACTCAGGGTGTTTTCCCACTGAAAAAACTTCCATGTGTGAGCACGTCTCCTGGCAACAGCAACAATATTTATGAGCTTTAAGTCCCTTGAGTGCAACACCTTGCTGAAGCAGGGCATTGGGCTTTCAAAAACAGATTTGGAGAGGTGCATTTTCCATTTTCGACACAAGGGGGCTGCAGCAAATCAGTTTGTGGTTTAAATTAATACACACACACACACCCCCCTCCTTCTCTGTGTTTTACTGGATTTGCAGGGAGGCAGAAGTGACCCACTTGGGAGTGACATATAACTCTCTTTTCCCCTCCAATGTCCCTCCTACATTTCTACTGCATTTACATTCACTCAGCCACTCTGTAGCTTTGGACTTTCTCTTATTACCTGGCTGATCTTAATTTCTCTATTCCAAGTGTGCATGGAAACCCCCTCATTTTAATTTCATTGAGTTTAGAGAAAAGTTAAATTTTAGAGAGAAACTGCTTTATAGATGAGCACACCAAACTCTGCTACACATATGACAAAACCCCCAGCTCCTATTCAGTATTGAACTCTGTGTCAATTCATTTACCAGGAAGAAAGAGATTTGAACATCATAACAGAAGATCCATTAACTCGGATCATAAACACATTCTCCTTTTGTTTTGATTACAATTTGTTCATACATTTCATTTTCTCTACCACGTCTTACACCTGTTTTACTAGTCATCCAAAAATGATGGCTGCCTGTCTGACCATGCTTATGAGTTCTCAGAAACCTCTTACGTAAAATGATTTTTAGGTCATGATCTACAGAAAATGCCACACTCTCTGTCAAAGGACACAATTCCATTTTATGGCCTTTCACCTCTGGATCAGACTGATATATAGGATAGGCCAATCTGATATCAGATTAACAAGTCATTAAGTAATGTCTCATTTAGGTGCAGGTAGTTGGACCTCAAACTTCTAGACGGATGGCCAAAGCCGGGTAAAACAATGCCCACAGAAATTGTAAAAATCATGAAGTTTAAATTAACAATGCTTTATACGCTGAAATGTTTGAAACTGGCAAATAGATTCCTTTCAGGATTATTCATCTCCTGTGGAGAAAAAGTAATTCTCACAAAAACATGAGAAGGTAATTCTTAAATATTTATTAGCTTTAAAAAGTAGTTATTATTATGGCAAAATGTAGGTTTTATTAAAAGAAGTTTTACATTGGCTACATTGTAAGCATCACTATTTCATCTACAATCATGTATCTATCTATCTATCTATCTATCTATCTATCTATCTATCTATCTATCTATCTATTTATCTATCTATCTCATCTATCTATCTATTTCCAAAAATCGTTTCAAGCTTGTATAGTAGTCTACACTGTACTGAACCATCCATATCTTTTTGTGTATATTTTCCCTCAGTTTATCTATTTAAAATATCCAGGAGAGAAGAGTTTACAAGCCTGAGTGGAAGTTCCCAGTTTTGGCATGCACTTCCCTTATTCTCCACTCAAAGGGGAAATTCTATGAATGAGTCATCTCATACAGCAGACACTTTCTACACCCCTCATATCAAGACACACATTTCTTCTGCACCAAAGGGCTACAGCTATGAGGAATCACTCCATATATAGGCAGCACAGCAAGAAGTTTGAGAGGGTTTTCCAAAGGCATCCGGAATTGCCCAGGGATGAGCAGAAGCTGTGTATCAAATAGCAGCTACAGATAATTTCAAAAGAAATATTAGTTCAACTGCAACCAATTTCCTGCCCTTTGCCTTGGGACTCTATTTTGTATGAGTCTATTTTTAACTTGGGTTATTTCTTTACTATGTTGTGGTAGCTGCAGGCACACTGCCTTCGGTTTATCAAAGCAAACATTAACTTGGAAAAATGGACTTATTCAGAATGTATCTAAAGGGAGAAATAATACTATTGCCTTTTATTTTACAAGCAAAAATCATAGCAAAAGACATTGAAAGAGCTGGTGCAAAATATTATGAAAGTAAAGTCTTAGGGACTGATAAGAAAAACATAGAGAAAGACCGGCTTCTCTGGCAGATATAGCCTGTTGTGCCATCTTTGCCAAGAAAACCCAATTTAAATTGAAGTCCTCCACCCAAGCTGGCTCTGCCTGTGGTGGACAAAGGGCCACTCACAAAGGTTGCTTCACTGTCCTCCTGAGCCTTTGTTGCTGACAGTAGTTGAGGGACCCTAAGAGCTCCTAAGGCTGTTCTGCGACAATTTAAATTTGAGGGCTGAAGGATCCCTTGAAATCAACTTCTGGAGATCTTTCACACCTCCAGATCGGTATTTTCCGACCTCTGTGTTTTACCTCTAGAAGCAAATAAAGCCACAACACCGCTCTACAGCATTGTTTCATGGAGTATGTTTATCCAAGCTGTGCCACCAGCTGACACACCTGTGATCTGAATGAACTGTCAGAGCTGTAAGGGTGAAGATCTGACAGGGGTAAGCACATCAGTATAAAAAATGACAAGCACTGCAGTGTAAGAAAAACTGGTACATCTCTTTGCTTTTAATTCTACTGCAGGGAAATGAGCATGGGATGGAATCTCCAAGACAGAGGATAAAAAGTGGTTGAAGATGCTTTTAAAAATATTTGACTACACCTAATCAGTGAATTTCACCATTTAATGCT
>PYHW01010797.1:384835-447201 GCA_013186435.1 Turdus rufiventris | reverse complement strand
TAGCTGGGATATGTTTTTAAAACTGAAAGACACATAGAATCCTTTTTCCAACCATCATATACCATTCCTCCATTGAGTTCCCCTGTCATCAGTATCATAAATATGCTAACTGAAACAGTTTACTGTGAATTTGTATTCAGGTGGATTGAATATCCAATAAAGTCCATTGAGCTAATAGAGCTCAGGAACAGAATTTGAAAGGTCATTCTATTTAGAAGAAACAAAAACTACCAAGAATTAAACTGCCTTAGGCCAAATACTCATCTCAAAAAAGACTACTACAAGTGAACAAAGAACCTGGGGAAAGGGAAAAATAAGTTTGTCACCAAATGTAGGTATATTTTGGATGTCAGGATCATAGAAATGAAGCTAGAATAACGTCAAATCAAGCAGACTGGGATGCTGTAAAAATTTAAACCAAATATCAAGTAGTTCTCAAGACACAGAGAGAGAAAATGAAGGAAGCAGCAAGGCCATTGTGCATAATTGCCTCCACCAACACTGCATAACATAGGCACTAGGCAACCACAAAGTTATTACCTTGTCTCAGCTTCCCAGGAAGCTGATGATGTCATGTACGTGGGAAAGGCAGGATCACAAAGCGGTCAGACAGCATGGAAATGGAAATGACCATGGTCAGGGAGCTCGTGGGCTCAGCTTGGATAATCTCTGTTCCAGAAAGGAAATGACATCTGTGATTCTGCCCAGAGGCAGCCAGGCTGGGACATTCTGGGTACATCAGAGGTACACTGCATGCTTTACTTGGCAGAAAACAGATATCACAATGTTTTCTGGATGTGAAGAAACTGATTAGAAATGACTGAGTCTTTTTCTAGGCTTGTGCAAATAGTTTAGGCAATCTTAAATTTATTTTACTGAGTAAATAGTATGTGTAAGACAAATCAAGAAAAAGTTTAATTTGTATTCAAACTGATGACCAATAATTTGATTTAATGAACTCTTCTCACATCAGCAAAAATTGAATTTTAAGTCCCCAGGTTAAATAAAGACAACATTCCAATGTGTAGCAAGATTTGTTGTGCAAATCTGTTAGGCCAATGATGAGTAAGACCTGTAAATCCAGAAAAAAACCCCTTTTTGCTGAGGCAAAATAAAGACTGGCCACTGCTACCAGCACATCCCACTCACAAGACATGACAAAATTAGATCTGTAACTCCTTTAAATTCAGATAGTATATGAAGTTCCTGTTTAAGGCTAGTGATTCATACCACTACTCTTGGATATAAAACAGATGTTCAGACCAGAAACTATTTTATTGGTGCCTTTATCTGGTATGAGAGCACTTCTAGGACTGCTAATTTATAAATTACACATATGAAAATAAAACATCATAAATGATGATGAAACTCACATGAGGTATAGAGAACACCACCTGATTTATAAAGAGCTATGGTTATAAATACACTCATCTGAAAAGTGTTTCCATTTGAAGTGGTGGAGTCACCCTCCTGAAGTGTTGAAAAAACATATGGATATGGCACTTGAGGACATAGTTTAATGGTGAACATGGGAGTGGCACTAGTCTGACAGTTAGATCTGATGATCGTAAAAGTCTTTTCCAACATTAATGATTCTATGATTCTCTGAAAATTCTGTAAATTACTTTATTTTTTTTTTATATTTGAAATTATGAACCCACTAACACACTTTTATGTATTTGCAATTTAAATACTACCATATATTTACGATATATTTTTGACATGTAATATATTAAATATACTAAATTCATCATTGCATATGATATATATTTATACACCATGTATGTGTTATAACATTAGTATTTTCTTCGGTCTGGAGATATGTATACATATGTTTGTTCAGAAAAAGTACAGAGATTTGGGTCAGTATATGGTATTTTTTTCCATGAATTAATTATATCCTTGATTTTAGAGTATAGCTTGTTAGAAATAAGAGCTGTGATATATTTTTCCATGTTGTGCTTACAGGTTTGCTTTTGACTAATGAGCATTGTTGTCTTTTTGCACTTTTCCTTTAAAATACCAGCAAAATATATTTATTTTCTGAACAGATTCCACCCAGACCTTTCCCGTCCTTTCCCCAAGATTAATACTCTTGACTCCTAGTGCAATTCTGCCAACTCTCCAACTGATGTATGGAAAGGGTTTTCTTTTTAGTATCTTATCTGTGTTTCTTGGTGAGACATTTGAACCTAAGCATATAATCAATACTCATCCAAAATGTAAGTTCAGTGGGATATCTTCTCAATTTTATACAGAAACTTTTTGGATTAAAACTTTTTTCTTTTTTTTCTTTAATTTTCATTTTTTTCCTATTATTTTCTTCCTCCCTCCCTTTTTTTTTCTTTTTTTTTTTCCTTTTTTTTTTTTTTCTTTCCCCTGGATTAGTGAATTTACAAGAAAATTCTGATAGAAATAAACATTTCCATGCTGACAAAAGTAAATAAAAAGTTCATGACCATACACCATAAAAATAAGCTCCATATTTTAACAGTAAATTTGAAATGATGGAGGGAACACGCCTGAAGACAGCAGGGAGCTTGGAGCAGGAAGATGTTTTCTGAAACAATACAATTATTTTAAAATGACCAACCTTTTTCCTCTGGAATTGTGAACATTGCTGTACTTGGATTAAGGATAGATGTGATACATTTTGGAGAAGATTTTTATTTAGGATATTTTTTCTACAATTTTCATCTCAGCAAGATGCATGGGTAAGCAAGGCTAGAGGGGGATCCTGTGTTTCAGTCCTATAAAACAACATTCTTTGCAGAACATACTGGAAAAAACAAAGGAATCAAAAAAATACAAAATGTTGCATGTCCATCTCTCCTTGCAATAATGTCCATCTTCAAGCACCCAGAGCCCATTCTGGCTCTCCCAGTTCAGCACACACTACCTGACAGGATTTCATTTTAGGGACAAAACTAAAGATTAGGACTTCTTTTCATGTCCAAGCTCAGACTAGCAATGGTGAGGTCATGGATTTGATCCTGTATGAGCCATTCACTTAAAACTCAATGATCCTTGTGGGTCCCTTCCAACTCAGAAAATTCTGTGATTCTGTGAGTAGTAGTTTTGACACCTCAGGAAAAGACACCAAGTTAAATTTGAAGCAAAGTAGAAAACCTGTTGGACTATGCTTTTATTCAGTGTTTTTTTTTTTTTTTCCTCCTCACACTTGTCTCCATGTTAGCTTTTCTTCAATATTAATTTCACTGATTGGGCCCCCTAATTCTCATGCTTGTGATGTTTTGCTTAATGGCTCCCCAAGCAATGCTGTGCTGGAAAGCTTTATCAAGGAGAGACGTGTGTAAGAAAGAACCAAGGTGGAAACAAGAAAGGTTTTTCTGAACTCCAGTAGATTGTCTTTGCTGCCAGATTTCACTGGCTTTGCTGCAGAGAGTTTTAAAAGCTGAGCTTATCTGCATTATTGATGAAGAAAATATTGCAATTTAATGAACATTTTATAAAGGAATATAGGTCATTAACAAGATACCTTGCTGACTCTGGCTTCTTCCCTTTGCTTTATAATGATGGATCATCTAATCTGTGTGTGCCAATGCAGCTCCTAAAACAGTGACTCAGTTTACAATCAAGATCAAGAGCCACATGTCTGGATTCAAAAATATAATCAGTTATGAGATAAAAGCAATATTTTAGTTTTGATAAGAAAAGGAAGAAGTGAATGAAGCTCTGCATGGCTCCTGCTCCAGAGATTCCTTAGCAAGTTGTCACCTAGCAGGATGGTTACTCATGGGAAGGGGGAAAAACCTGTCACCCAGGGGGGTATTATCATGTCTTGCACACATAAAACTGCTCACTCAGGACAGCTCCGATGCCACTGACAGCCCTGACTGCTCAGCGGGGGGTTTCTTGCATTGCTAGGAAAGCTACTCTCTTCTGAAGGCAGCACTTTTCTGCTTGTGCTCTATTTTATTTGCCATTAGCAGTAAATGCATTAGTTGCCACTTTTCTCTGAGAAAGTAGCAATGGAAATCCAGTCTCCTCACTGTGCCTGCCTTCTCTGCTTTTGATACAGAAGATCTCATGAAGTTCATGATGTGCAATCTTATTCAGCTTAGGTTTCTTTCCAGGCAGCTGGCTCACATGTGAGAAACCTAAATCTCATTAATACAATAAAACCTGACAACACTTTATTACCAGAAACAGGTAAAATAGAAATTAATATCTACTTTAAACTTAGTTATATAGGATGTTTTCTCTTTTTTCCCAGGCCTTTCTGTTGATACAAAGAAAGCGAACCAATGTTCCTTGGTTAAAGTACACAATCCTTTAAGTTTTCCCTACATCTCTTCAGACCCACATGGTACTGGGTAAATTCCTTGTGAATGAGATAATCAGAAAATAATTTCACTGAAAGAAGTCTTAAAAAACCCTAAAAAAACCTAACAGAATAGGAAATTTAAACTGACTTAATACTCCTGAAATACTAAAGCAAACAATTCCCAGAACTCAGTTTATCCTCTTGCCTTGAACTACACAGTTTAGATATAATTATGGGAAAAAAAGAGGAAAGAAAACCAGGAGTTAGTCTTTATTAAACCACACACTCAGCTAGAATAATTGTTTTGGCAACTCAGTAAGCAGGCAGCTTCAGTTAGAAGCAAACCTAAAAACACTCAAAGAATGCTATCCTAAATCAGAAAAGTTGAGACTACAATGATAAGAAAGGGAATACAACCACCTGCTTACTGTCCACAGCCAGGCAAGGAGCATCAGATAAAGTCTCTAATGGCCTTGTATTAGCTATTACCTTGAGTAAATCTCGCTTGTCCTCTCAGTGCGCAGGCTTATTGACAAACAAGATCTGCCTGCAAAATTCCCTGGGACTCTTCATCAGGAAAGTTACTGCTGTGGTGCAAATTTTGTTTTTTGAACATAGGGGCATGACAAGTCAAGTGATCTAAAAACTCCAACCAAGGACTTTCAAAATTCATGAGCTAATAATTGCCTCTTGGGGTGGGAAATCAGAAGGAAAACACTGTAGTACCTTGTGGCTGGACTTACACATGGCCTCAAGGACTTTACATCTAGAGGAAATAGTTTTACTAGCGGTTTCATTTCTAACTTCCTGGCCCTTGGAGAGGCATTGGGTTTCCAAGAGACAAGAGATTCTTGAAGTGAAGTCTTTCCCCAGAATGCAGCGTGTCACAAGACGATGTTGTTGCTGTGAATGAATGTTTACACAAGTGGAAATGTCTTTAAAGTAAAAACATGCCAAAAGGAGGGGGCCCACAGTGAGTGGGAATTGCAGAAGCATGGACTTTGCAGTTCATACTGTGCAAAGGGAATGGGCCATTCACAGTCTAGACTGAATTTTTCACTGTCCTACTGCAAATTATCCCAGAAGCTCTTTATAGGGCAGCCCTGCCAGCTCGTGGGGCTGTGCCCTGGCGTGGCAGCGTGCTACTGCAGCAGCGTGGGGCATGCACTCACAGCACTGTTGACACAGCTAAAAGTACTGCCACAGAATCAACAGAATAAACAAGCAGAGATCAGTACACAGTTTGTGTGCCAATAGATGTCAGTATTGTATATCTTACGTAGCTTCACAGTTCTGGCAAATGCTAGCTCTGCTGGGAAAGATCTGTGTCTGTGTCCTGTTTTGTTTCATGGGCTCTTGTCCATGTCAGTTTTTTGTACCTAAGCCTGTCCATATGACAAAGCAAGCAAGCTGGGGCATCTGCTGGCTAGTTCTTCATCAGTTAGTAGTTATAAATAAGTTTTATCTGTCAAATAACAGTAAAAGCAGACGTTTTTCATTGATCTGATTAAATTTGCAGGCCAGACAATTAGCAATACCATCTGCAATCCAGTTGCTAATCAGACTTCAGAGAGAGACCGGAGGTGAAAGGGAGGAGCTGCAGAGCTGCACAGAGCAGCCCACAGCTGCTCCATGGCTTTATTGGTGCTGATATATCTGCTCATGTGCCGAGTGGTTGTGGGTACACGTAACTGAGAGCAGGGCTTGGCAACCCCTGGGTCTGACTCATGCTCTGAGAGAAATACCAGAGTGCTCATCTGCTAAAGCACTGGGAAAAGGTGCCTCTTCCTCACTGGACACATCAGCGGGAGACTCCACTATGCAGGAAGGAGAATTTTTCAGGGGTTTTTGTTCTCTCACCAAAGGTTTATTTTGCTTTACTTGCCACATCATTCATCCTGGCCAAGTCCTTTTCCACTGCAGCCCCCACTCACACTCCTGCATCTGTGGTTATGTAGCAGGGGAGTCACAGAAAATGTTGCTATAATTAATGTGCCACTGCAGGATCCTGTCCTGCCTGTGCTCTCATTCTTGACTAGTGACTCAGCCCTTCTTTTATTTCCCCTTATGGCAATCAACACACACCAGCACCTTTACCCCAAATAGAAATGTTTTGATTAAGGACAGCTGGCATACCCCTTGCTTGGCAATGCCAGGTAGAACACAAGCAGTTTTGATACTACCCCCTCAGCAGAGAATCCAAAGAGATTTTTTTGCCTCCTGAATTTCCTGTGTCTCATTAGACTGTCCAGTGCACATCTGTAACAGTTCACAACCAGGCCTGTCAGCACATGGTTCATTAAAAAGCCAAGGCTGGCAACTTCTTTTGGATGAAATCCTTCCCTTCAGCAGTAACACAAACACTGATCTGTGCACTGTGTACCTTCCTGGAAGCTGGGAGGGAGCAAAAGCAATCTCTTATCTGACAGGTCACTTCTCTGTGGGGGGTCAGTGTCTGCAATAGCCTCTGCTTTCCTCAAGAGTGGGGAAGTTGAAAATCCCCAAAGATGAGACTCTGACCTGAGGAATTTGCCTTGTAAATTACACAAAAATGCCCAATGGGTGAGAGGTTTTGTTCTCCTGAATTTTTTGTTTGTTTTCCTTTCCTCCCTCAGTCATATTGTATGTCATGCAATTCACAAGATATATACTTAAAAATAAAAAAAAAAAAAGAAAAAAAACCAGATGAGAACTTAAGTCAGGGCTATTATTTCCAATTCTCCTTTTCTCTGTCCAAGTTAAAAACCCTTTCTGGTAAATTATTATAATTTAATTCTTGGAGCATGTGAGTTTCTAAACTTACATCAGAAGCCAGAATTCCTTAAGCTTAAGCTGCCTTGAAACCTTTCTCATCCTAACAAAAAAAGCTGGAGGTGCAGACTGAGTATCATCACCTTCCTCTGTTAATACTGCTCTTCTTCAGGAATGTCAGATACATCCTGTATTGAAGATCCAGAGAATTTCTCATGAAAACATAGCTCAAGACCTATTTTGGCTAAAAACATTGATTTATGGCAACATAAAAATATTTGACTATCTGTTCAAGCATTAAAAGGCCCTGAGAGTTTTTGGGTCTGTTAAGCAAGGAGGAAAGGTGGCACTTTATCAATCCGAGGAAGCTGGGTGCTGGTTTTTTTAACAGTAAAAGTGCTAAAACCAGATAATCAAATGAAACCAGGATGAAAACACAGATGACACCTTTCCTCCTCCAGACCAGACCCAGGGGGCAAGACTTGCTCAGAAGGCCCATACAGGGCACTGCCAGCAGCCCTGGACCCCAGCAGTCAAGGGAGAAGGGCAGCAAAGGAGTATCCCACCTTGGACAGCACTGCAAGAGTTCCCTGGGACAGGGAGCACAGTGCAGGTGGTGGCTGTGCTGGGCAGGTTCAGAGTGGCACAGACACCCTCATCATCACAAAACCAGTTTTTGTGTGGTGAACCTGGGAGAGGGACACTGAGGGTTATTATTGTGTTTCTTGTGCTTGAAAGTGTTCCGACAGGACTTAAGCTGGATGGTGCCAGCCATTTCATAAACAACTTGGGGAAATTTCTCCCCCTCTCTTGACATGCCTGCCATTTATTCTGAAGCAAGAGGACAAGAGAATATGATGAGCTGAAAGAAGGAAGGCCATAGGAAAGATAGATGGCTAAGTCCTTGTAGAACATAATTTACGCCTCAAGACTGATGAAATACTTCCAGAAAACACCCACATCTGACTATCCTTCAATTCAACCTTGAATGGTTGCCAAGTATTTTTTAAGGTTAAAATAGTGCAGAGTCCTGAGAAAGATTTTGAGACACTTCTGTTTGTGTGTATTTATGTATGCATGTACTTCAAGTGTTTAAGATTTGGGGTTTCTCCTGTTTTATTTTTTATTTTTTTTTGTTAGATTGGTCTCATTTATCTCATTAGTCTAATTTTAATCTCATTCAAGGATTTTCCTTGCCTCATCAGAACAAGGCTGGCACATCTTGGAGGCAATTGTCCAAATTGTCCCATTGGACTCTGACTTGCCATCAAACTAGGTTTACACGCAGTAATTAACTGCATCTCAGTATTGGAGGCTCCCAGATATTTCTAGTTCTAAAAGTTGACCAGGACATCTTTATCTCCCTGCACAGTAGATAAGACTCAGCAAGCCACTTTTTGTGTGCCTCTACTTCCAGGGAAACATTATTTCAAGTAATGTCTCCCTAAATGGAGCCTTGCTAGTCTTAGTGAAGGATGGAGCTACCAGGATGCCTTAGTTTCTTTCTGTGTGTCAGCTTTTGCCACTGTTCTTGTGCTTTTGTGTTTTTTATTAAAAACCTGAGATTCAGACAAAAATGTGACTAGTGTTAGCACAAGTCTGTTATATACACCTGTGGATGTTTATGTGAATATACCACTCCTGGTGGCATTATGATTGTACTTAACATGAAAGAGGGTCACATCTCTCACTGGTGCTTTGCAGTACTGTGTGATGATGATGATTAGGGTGGGATAAGCTGTGCTGCCATTGGCTTGACATAGTTTTTAAGGACACTCAGTGTGCAGGTGTTGGCCATGGTGGGTGGCACTTCTGGGCTCCGTGTTGAGCATTTTTTGACATTAAGTGGAGTTCTGAGCAGCAGCGGGACATTTCTGTCTCTCATTTGTTCAAGAATGATGTGCAACTGTAGGATGGATGAGGGAAGAATGAAATATGAAGAGTTCACAGGAAAACTATGCTTTCTGGAAGAAGGGAAGCCTCTGGCAAAGCACAGAGATGAGGAAAGGTTTAATTTTGCTGTAAGTGTTTTCAGAAAAGCTGCTTTGAGCTGGGCAGTTTTTCATGAAAGCCAGGGGCAGCTGGACAGACCCTCTGCTGCTTTCATAGCCTGAGCTGTCTGGGCTTTTCAAGTGCTAGGAGTTTAATTGCTTTCTCAGGAGGTATGGATAAAAGGCCTAGATATAAAACTAACAATGGTTTATCTACTGAAAAACAGAATAAATATATGTGAGTCACTGGCATCATGCGGGCAAGTGCAGTACGTGAGCCAAGGGAGAACTTAATAGTCTGACTAAGCTGAAAAGAGAAATTACATCATCAAAGCTTCATGAGAGAGAGATTTTCAGGAGAAAAAACTCATTTTGGCTGCAAAATTGAACTAAAATGCTGACAGCAAATGGAATTTTCCCATGATTAATTTGAATTTTTGGATTATTTTCAGAATTCTTATCCTAAAGCAATCTACAGTGAATGTAAGTATACAGTAGTATATATTTTATAAATATAGAACTGTATAACCATTTAAGTATGTTCTCATATGTGTATATAAATCGTGTGTTTTCCTCTTTTCTGTAAGTGGGGCAGATTTGACATTTTCCTCTTAGAGAAAGGGTATAAAAGTGTTTATTTTAAAACAACTATTTAAAATTGCTTAAAAAACAATTACGTAGTGATAGATCCAAAGATTAAATGATGGTGGTGAGTGCAGACAAATTTTTCAGAATCAAAATACACTGTAACAGTGTACATCTAAATTTACGAGTGTAAAACAGTTGCACTGAGGCTGTATGACACACACACAAAAAAAAGCAAGCACCAATGAATGGAAAAGTTGTCCTAGGTCTCAAAGTATGTGTGAAATAAGAA
This sequence comes from Turdus rufiventris, assembly GCA_013186435.1. Taxonomy (NCBI): domain Eukaryota; kingdom Metazoa; phylum Chordata; class Aves; order Passeriformes; family Turdidae; genus Turdus; species Turdus rufiventris. The sequence goes on along the minus strand of PYHW01010797.1, from coordinate 437,294 downwards.
ATTGAAGAAAATAGTGTAAGTCTGTATTAGGAATCCTATTTATTCCAACTAAAACTACATTACTGAATACAGAAAAATAAACCACATTGCAGATATCTCTTCATATTGTTCTAGAATAATAAAAGTCACCCATTAATTATAATTCTGTTTCCATATTCAGTGTTGCTGATATCCACTTTATTTGTAGTAAACATTCATTTGTAGTGGATTTATAACCCAACCTATTAGTGCTGTATAAAGTGATACTTTTTTGATTGAGTTTGCTTTGAAGAAATGCACACACTGCATCGTCAGGGGTATGTTCATATGAGCAACAGATGTGAAAATGGGAACTCATCATTTTTTGCGTGATTTCATAAAAGCCATTATATGTGGATGTTAGAGACATCAGCTATTTTGGTTACTGAAAATGCTAACTTCTGGTTTAAAATTTTCCACATGCCATCCAAGAGGGAAAAAAATGCAGATGCTCATAATCCAGTCATGGTTAAAAGCTGGTTCTTGTGCAACCTGTCCATTTCCTTTCAATTTTTGCATATCAAGGATAAATATTTCCTGTTTCCTGAATGTTTTTCCTTCACTCCAAAGCGTCTTGCACTGCTAATATTTAGAAGAGGAAAACTGACCTTGTTTACTGTGTAGATCCTTCATCTTCCTCAAAGTACTTGGCTGCAAGACTGGGCTCCCCAGTGCCTGTGCGGAGATGCCTGGTGATCCCAGGTAAGGATCTCCAAGAATTATTTGCAGGACTGATTAACTTAGGGATCTCTTTAAGAAAGATAAAACATTCAGAGTTGTAATGCAAATGCATACTCTGACTAAAAACTGATACTCTTCATTTTGGTTTATGGTAAGAAATAGGCACTTTGATTTAATTCACTGTCTGTTCAGGCAGACATTTGGAAACAGAAGAGGCATGTCCTAGAGCACTTTAAAGGTAATCTTCAGACCCAAACGTCTGTAGTTAAGTGGTAAGTGCCCCACAGCAGTATAGCCATATTCTTATAGTGGTTCTTCAAGGACATAACAAAGGGACTATTCCTGGGATGATTGGCTGCAAGGTTTTGCTTTGGACAACACAGGACAGAGAGAGCAGTAAAAATACATGCTGGATTAGAAAGAAATGTGAATGTTACTCCTATGCAAAGAGCAGTGCAATGAAAAGTATATTGGTCAATTTAAACAAGTCCACAAAATCTATTAGTTGAGCTAACATGACTTTAAAACATCTTTCTGTAAAAGCATTCAGTAACCTGGCATCTTCAGGAGAATTACAGGAAGGCTTAGCAAGTTTGCTTTGGAGCTTGGGATACTGATGTCACTGAGCAGGAGGAGGATAACTCCAGCGGATGTCTGAGCTTCCCTAAGGGCACAACAAATTATTATTTCCAAATGGAAATATATGCCTCAGAAAATAGTTTCTGGACTTAACTGCTGATGAACCAGGTAGGCAGTAAAATGCTAAAATGAGATAATTGCTAGGGTTCCAGATAGATAGGTGCTGCCTGCACTCTGAATAATAAGGCACAGCACAGAGGCACATGAAAGCACTCCAATGTAAATGATTAATTAACTGAATGCAGTGACCAGTTTTCTCCTGAAAAATTTTTGTTAATTGTGGAAAGTAATCCTTTAGCTTTGCTGTTGTTTTTGTCACTTCCCCTCTCATGTCTTGTGTTTTTCACCAGATCACATGGTACAGCATCTGTAGTGTGTGATAAGCAAGATGCTTGAGGAGGAAAAGAAGAGAACAGTCAGGGAGAGCCATAACTCTGGAAAATCTCAGGGCCAATCCGTGGTGGAGCTTATATATATCGGGCAGCTGGAAGGTGATAAATGATAAAAAGGCAACTGGATTCTTCTACCTGTGCATCTAAAACTACTAGTCATTTACAAGTACCTAAGGATCAGGACTAGACCAAATATAAGCCCTTCAAATGCATTTTGTAAGAAGAAATTACATGGATGCTGTTTGTGACCTTGTTGCCCAGCTGTTTCTCTCTACATTGATGATCTTAGAAACTTTAATGTCTCAGACATGGAGAATATGTGTTTTACAGAAGTCGGGTTTGTCTACATACAGCAGCAGGATACACAGAAAGAGGTAAAGTACAGACTTTCATCCATTGTTTTGTCCATTTTATTAGTAGTTTGGGTATATATATATATATAGAGATTGACAGACCACATTCCTCTAATATTATCCAAATCCATTAAGAAGCAGAAGAGTTTGGAAACACCTTAGAAAAGCTGCCACTGTATTTCCTGCTTCGGCAGGACACAACCACATTTCCAGATAAACTGTATGAATTTTTCTGTTCTCTATGGAATCACAGTTTAGTTTGGGTTGGAAGGGACAAGGAAGATCTCCACCATGGGCAGGCACAGCTTCCACAGACCACTTTGTTCACAACCCCATCCACTTTGGCTTGGAACACTTCCAGGGGTGAGGCATCCACTCTTCTCTGGCATGTCAGTGCTTTTCCACCCCCATAGTAAAGAATTTCTCCCTAATATCTCCTCTTAATCTACACTCTCAGTTTAAACCCATCACTTGGCCTAACACTGCACATCTTGTAAAAAGTCCCTCTCCAGCTTTCTTTGTCTTGTCTTAGGTAAACTGTTTGTTTCTCCTTGGAAAAGCTGAGTTCCCTGGGCAGAGTGCCCATGGTTGCAGGCAGCAGATGAGCCTTAAATGGGGGCCAAGCTGGAGCAATGCTATAACAAAACCACAGTTATTCAACCAAGAAGAACCACTTCTTCCCCGAAGGAACTCCATTTGCCCCGCCTCTGGCAGTGATGAGGTGGTTTAGAATAACCTTTGGGTCCTGACCAGGCTCCCTCCTGGCTACTGCAAGAACGAACCCTGTCCTGGCCAGAACCAGAACATTCTTATAATTACATTTTTATGCTGAAATGTTTGTTCTGTGCTGCTTTATATCTCAGATGTCAGAGTTAAAATTCTCCCCTAACCATGCACATGTGCTGATGTTCTCCAAACATGCCCACAATATTTTGAGTCACTGCAGGTGTTGCTGGGGATCTCATCCCTAAAATGACTGCCACAAGGATAGGGGTGAAGGGAACACATTTGCCTATGCTTGTCAAGGAACACCAAAGGCCTCATTCATGACTAAAAGAGGAACACTTAGCTGGGACACTTTCCAGCACTGATCTAAGTCTCCTATGGAATTATTAAGATATGAATTCCTAGAAAAGAGAGTGAAGGCTTCAGAGAAAGCATTTAGAAGGCATTTTGAAGGAAAAATCGAGTGTTTACTTGGTGGAAACACCAAATCCTCTGTTAGGGTTGTTTCTTTTGATTTCTATATCATAGAGGGCTTGGTGCTGAAATAGGTGCTTTTGACATACATTTCTGTCTTAGGTCTGCTTGTAATCAGAGTATAGCCAGTTTGCAAGATCTGTGGGCATATCCAGCCAGGAAGGTGACTTGAATAGTCTGAAATAAACTATCAGAGTTTACTTGTAGTGCCTACAAGCTGAACATATTTATATACTTATATCTTATGGTGTCAGTAAAGTCATCCAGTTCCATCTGTGCACTAGTAGTCAGGCACAGCATGTCAAAAAGTAATGGATACAATGCACACTGAAGTTACTTCCCTTTTTTATTTTCAAAATTGACAATCAAAATCTTGTAATTTTAACTCTAGTGCAGAAACAAGTCAGGGAAAAGGGAATTAATATTGACCCCACGTTAGATAATTGGGAATGTAATAAGGGCAGCAGTTCCATAGTATGTGCCTATCACAAGAAAATAAAGAGATTACACAAGAGGGGTGCCTGAATGAATAAAAATTCTCCCTGAAACAGCCTCTGAGAAAAACTGTGAGGGAGAACAACTGTATTTATTTTGGCAAACCTGAGATCAGATTTCGTTCTGTGTGTTTTATTCTCCTTGTAGGTCCTGATGCTGTAAAATAATTGAAATGAGCAAAGGAGATGGTAATTACTCCAAGTTTGTCTGCTTCAATCTGGAAATTATAAAGTACTGCAGGTTGCTCCAGGCTATAAATCCTAGCCCAAAGCCACGTGCAAAGCCTTGGAAAATTAAAATGCCGCAATTGGGTTTACCCAGCCAAAAAATCCCATCTGCTGAGTCACTCTGACTACAGAGTACATAGTCTTCAACAGTTAAAGGATGTATTGCAGCACCCTGAGGAATATATCAGAGGAATAACAAATTATTAAAACACATGTCTAAACGAGCTTTGCCAACACTTAAAAAAAAAAATCTTTGAAATTGTTCATAGAATAATAGAATCATTTAGAATGGCAAAGACCCTTTAAATGATCCAGTCCAAATATTAACCTAACATTATCAGGCCCACTACTAAACCATGACCCTAAGTACCATGCCTATTAAAAAAAAAGGAAGTTATATGGAAAACAACTTTTCCTTTTTCCTGTATTTTAAAGAAAAGCTGTTTACAAGGCTGACAGGAGTCCATGCCATTCTAGCTCCCCACAAAACTACTGAAATTATCTTGATGGATACAAAAAATGACAACCCTGTTAGGTCAGCATTTGAAAAATACAAAAAAATGTTATCTTTTATGTACAGTAATTTCACGACTACAAGGCACACCCTTTTGACTAAAATTTTGATGGAAACCCAGAAGTGCCCCTTATAATCTGGTGCGCCTTATATATGGACAAGGTTGGGAAATTTGCCAAGCCACAAGTGTGAGCTGTGAGCTGTGGCAGCGCCATGGGAGCCCTGAGCTGCGAGAGCCACGGCCACCCTGAGCCAGCCTGGAAGTGTGAGCTGCGAGTTGCAGCCACGCTGCAGGAGCCCCGAGCCATGAGATGAAGCAGTGCTGTGGGAACTGAGCTGCAGAGCAAGCTGAGCCGCGCCAGCCACACCAGCCGGCACCAGGGGCGGGCGGGAGTGTTGGGGCCCATGCACGGGGAGGGCACCTGGGGTTGCATTTAAAGGCTGCACTAATCTGTGAAAAATGTTTGCAAATTGAGTATCTGCCAGTAAACCCCATGATCGCACGATTCCATTACTGATTCGTTACTTTGTTGCACGCGGATCCTTGCTGCAAAAACAAAAGCGTGGCTTATAGTCCGGTGCGCCTTATATATGGACAAAGTTCAGCAATTTGCCGACACCCAGAAGTGCACCTTATAATTTGGTGCGCCTTATAGTTGTGAAATTACTGTAGTTTATCGTGATATGGAAAGGTTGTAACTATTATAATTATTGTCTGAAACAGAGTATTGAATATCCAAGTGATGCCTTGGGTTTTAGCTTTTATATTTTTCAGAATCTCTGCTGCTTAGTATGTAACTCTAAAACTTCATATTAGGTGTTAGTAGGTGTTAGTAAGTTCTCTTCACAGGGAAGTTAGACAAAACAATTCCTTTCTAGCTAGAGATTTGAGGACAACTGGTACTCAAAAAGCATAAACAGTGAGGGAAAGGGGGCAAGCCAGGGAGATGAGACTTCATAGCCTGGGGCTGTGGTTGGATAACTGACCTCAATAAGTAGATGGACCAAAACTTATAGAAGTATATAAACTCATGACCGAGATCCATCTTGGATTTGATTTGGGTGTAGCCCTGGCTGGGGTCTTGCACTGCTCAAAGTGTATCCTTTTAATAAATTCATATTTTATTCCTTTTGCTCTGTCTAGTCTCTGTTCCAGGTCAGCCTTTCTAGGCAACACAAGAAATGCGTGAAGCACAGTAATAGGAAAAATGTGGCATAAAGTAGGGAAAAAAACAAGCCCATGTTTTAACATCCTTCTCTTTAATGCAATCTTTTTTTTTAAATCTCAGTTTTCAATAAGAATTGATAATCATCTTTAACTAAAGAAGACTTTATGACTTCATCTGGCTGGTGAAGAAACTCAAAGAGCAGCCCCAAGCACCAGGTTATTGTTTATCCATGATGCTTGATTGCTGTCATACTGTTATCACCTTGGTATATGGCAGCTGCTGTGGGCCAGGGTTTAGGGGCACAGGGAGAGCAGGGTACCCACCTGAGCTGTGGGTGAGACTACACCAGATCTGACACCCTCCAGAGCATGTGACACACGAAACTGCTCAACTCATTCAGTCCCAAGGACTCCTCCGTGCACCCTCTGTGCCCCAGCACCAGGCATGCACTGCTCGTCCCCATGGATGTGTGGGTCAAGGGCTACACTGGATACAGAACGAGGCAGCAACACAGTTCCTGCTCAGTCAGCAGAGACGCAGCCAACAGGAACCCTCTGTACAGCTTTTCACATCTTCCCATAAAAAAAACAAAACAAAATAAAAAGCCCCAACTCAGCAAGCAGCACTAATTAGAGACTTGTGCATTTACAAGGGCGTAGTAGTGTCCTTCCTTTGCCAGTAGCTGGCTGTGGGTGCCCTGTTCGACCACCCTGCCGTTCTGGATCACCACGATGATGTCGGCTGTCTGCACGGTGGACAGGCGGTGAGCAATGACGATGCACGTCCGACCTTGCCGGGCATTATCCAGAGCCTTCTGGACAATCTGCACACAGGGAACACAACAGTGCTGTTAGCACCTGAAAAGGCTTCCCTTGTCCTGGGAGACGCATTTGATCTCTCACTCTCTTATCACCTGAATACATGTCTCACAGACGTACAAGTCAATGCACACAGGAGACTTAACAGCGTTTCTCACTGTGCTCAGTGAGCCTGAGAAACAAGGGTGAGACATGGAGGAGCAGGTTCTTGGGCATCCAGCTCGGGTCAGAACTCAAATTCAGTATTTACCATCAAATACATCTGAGAGGAAGACAACTGAGGAGTGTCAGATTAATGTGGAGTTTTATACTTAAAGTTTCAGATTTTTTTCTACTTTTTATTTAGTAAATATGAACAGCTTTCTATTATAGTTCAATTCAAATCTTTCAGGTGGGAAAGCTGCTGTGATACACCTGATTTTTTTTACAACTGAGCAATTGTAGCATGTTTGCTCTATTTTTATTCCACAGAAAGCAGCTAGTGATGTACATAGGCATAAGTACTTCTCTAATAATCATTATTCACCTTTTCACTTTCGGTGTCAAGAGCAGAGGTGGCTTCATCCAGAAGCAGAACAGCAGGATTACGAACCAGAGCACGGGCAATTGCTATTCTTTGTTTTTGACCTCCAGAAAGTTGTGTTCCTTTCTCACCCACACGGGTATTATATTTCTGGATGTTAAAAAAAAAAAAAAAAAAAAAGATCACCAGTGAATACTCTTAGAGAAGTGAAATTTATTCATGGCTAGAAAAGTTAAGCATTTTCATCTTGAAAGAAAGAATAGTGCAAGTGGTTTTAAGAAAGCTAAGTCTTTATAAACATCTCTAGTACAAGCAGTTATAAATACAGCCACATATATATTCATACCCAGTCTGAAAATTTACTCCCTCAAAGGCTGGAATAGGTCTTGCATAGTACCAGCAGTCAGGCATCCACAGAGCATACGATCATAGGATTAACTAACAATTTAATGCTTACTGACATATACACAAAGAATTTGATGCTGCATTACTTGTGAATTAAGAATCTCAAACATTATTAGTAGTAATGAAAATTAAATATTTTTTATAACTTCAGTTTCAGGTACCCAGAAATACAGTGAAAATGAGCTATCAAAGCATTTTTCCTTGTTAGAACCCAATTCTTGTCGGGTATGAAGGTCAAATGCCATGCCACTTACTTTTGATTTACTGCCCCTTTGTATTTATTAAGAAACACTCCCTGTGCATATCCATTCAGTTAGAAATATACTACTCTGTTTGACTAAATTTTTTAGGGAAATGTCTTTATCAGAGTAACTTGAAGAGTTTCTGCTGTCAAAGGAAAAATATATTAAAAATTATTAGGAGCACTTACTTATACATAGAACATCCTCTCATTTCCCTCTCCCCACCTGCACTCCTCACCCCCCAGATATTCTGAGTTTCTACCACTGTAATAGTGGAAACATTGGCTTTTTTTTTTAACAAACTAAAAAGGATTTTGAGCTTGAAACACACTGACATTTTAAAACATGAAGGCTATTATGTAAGGGGAAACAAAAGTGTTTATTTTTAATTTGATCTATGCAAATGAGCACTACATTGATATCTCTATAACATTCCAAATATATGATCTCACTGTGAAGAAAACATCACTGTCTCTTACCTCTGGCAGTTTTTCAATGAAGGCATGAATATTTGCTGCTTTAGCTGCTTCTTCAATTTCCTCCTGACTAACCACCCTACTGTTGTCTCCATATTGGATATTTTCAGCAATGCTGCAGTCAAACAAAATGGGTTCCTGTGACACCAGGCCCAGCCTGGACCTCAGCCATTGTAAATGCAGGGATTTGGTGTCAAATCCATCTGCTAGCTAGAAAAAACAAAAGAGACATGATGCCAAGCTGGGTACTGAGCTCATCCATAAATATCTGCTGTAAACGGGAAACAGGAATTCTAAGAGAATGCCCATTGCATCTTATTTTACCAGATGCAATCAAGTACATTTTTTTGCATGCTAAATGGAAAAAAACCCGCAGAATAGATGAAATATTTTCCTGCATTAGCTTCTAATTTTTTGTTGTTTTGCTTCCGATTGCTAGCAGGCAGAAACAACATGCAGGTAACAGATTGTTCTTGTGGTCCTTCCAGCCCTGCTGACCATGAGAAGCACCTGGAAGCTCATGGGAAATCCTGTCCCTTAAGAAGCCGAACACAACAGTAAATATTTTCAGTTGCAGGTCTTTTGATCTTACAACCTCCAAAGGAGGTGCCTTTTGACTTTTTATACCCATTAACAGGGGTTGCATCAAAAAGCCCATTGGGACCTCCTGATGGTGACACAATGACATCTATGTGAGATTACATTTGTGTTATCTGAAGCATGTATCTGTGTCCCTAATGTGTTAGTTCACATCAGCAAGAAAACTTACACACTCACGAGCAAGATACATCTGTGTTATGTCCCTGTCTGACCAGGGTGTGAGGTGCCCTGGGGAGGAAACGCAGTCAGACATGGTCATTCCTTTCCCAGGCAAGATCTGTGCCTGAGGGAGCACACTGTGCCAGTATGGATGCACTGCTTGTACATGCGGGCAAATGCACAGGGCAGGCAATGACAGGGGTTTGGGGATTGCCTGCAGATCCACTGGAGACACAGCCTCAGTAACTCACACCTCTAAAAAAAGGCATCTCAACAGAGGGACTGCCAGGCTTGTCAAAGGCCTCTGAAACCTTGGCTGATAAAGAGTTCTGTAGATTTAATTACTATTAATAGCCACACAAGTCTATTCTTACCACTTGTCCTTCCACAGGGTCATAAAATCTCTCCAGGAGCTGAATAGATGTGCTTTTGCCACAGCCGCTGCTTCCTACTAATGCCAGAGTCTGTCCTTTTTTAACCTTCACACTGAGTCCTTGCAAAACCTGAACTTCAGGCCTTGTTGGATACACAAAATGAACGTTTCTGAATTCAATGTTGCCTTCAAAATGGCTCTGAAAAGCAGTAGAGAGTTCACATGATCATATTAACATTTATTAGCCTTATCTATACCGACACTTGTTAAGACTTGGTTTTTAAAGTGAGAGATCCAAAAAAGTTTGGGAAGGTGTTTTCAAAAGTGCTTTTGAAAGTCTTATAAATGACATATTGGACTGAGCATAGCATCTCTACTTATAGGGTGTTCTGTAAGTCACTACATCTTTGTAGTGACTTTTGGAGGTTTTCTGCATTCCTTGTGTCTATTTTTCATTTCATGTTTGAAAAAAATAGCACAGAAGCACAGAATAAGCTGAGGTGGAAGGGACCCTCCAGGATCAGAGTCCAACTCCTGGACCTGCACAGTGCCATTCCCAAGAGTCACACCATGTGCTTGAGAGCATTGTCCAAACACTTCTTGAACTCTGTCAGGCTTGGTGCTGTGACCACTTCCCTGGGGAGCTTGTTCCAGTGCCCAAACACCCTCTTAAGAAAAATAGACAATATCCAGATTTTGTATTTCTAATACATTTAATAGAGCCCCCTGTACATGCCAACAGCACTACTATGATGCTCTCAAGCAAGTAATAACCTAATTTGATGGACTCAAAGCTTTGCTTTGCTAAGTCACAGGCATCACTGGCAGTTAAGTCCAGTCTATACTAAAAATGTTAAGTCTTAGTTTTATTTTACTGGAGTTTTATTTTACTGGAGGTCTTCTGCCAAGTCTTTCAATGTCTTTGCCAGAGAACCCTGGTTCAAGAAAATATGCAAGCATGCTCAGAACTTTAAAGGCCAAAAATCCTGAATATAAGCTTGAATATATAGAAAACCGGATTATGGCTTCCTGAGTAGGAGCTGCTATCTAAACCTACATGGGAAGTTAATTCTTAATTTAGATGAACCCAGATGTGCCATTGTAATCCTTCCAGAACATGTAAATTGAAAGCATTACATGCAGAAATTTGACAAGTGCCGAGGTCAGCCTCCTTAATGACAATTTTGGTTTAGAAGTGAGGCTCTTTGGGTGTTTTTTGGTTTTTACTTTTTATAGTTTTTTGCTTGCTGTGTCTTTCCTCCCCCAACTTTAGAGCAAACTAAATTATTCATCAAGCTTTTCTTGATTTCACAAGAGCACATTTTTAATTGTGGAAGTTTCCACAGATGGAATAGGATAGCTTTTGGCAAAGTGTCTCTTTGTAAAGGAACTAATCTCTTTTATTTACAAAATAATTAGAAAAATGCATTAGTATTTAATTTCTCCTATAAACCCTTACAAAGACAAAAAGCTTCTATTGGAAATGACATTACCAGTGTTTTCCTGAAGTCATTTACATTGTGAGATCAGTAGAATGAAGTATTTTTTAAAAATAATTTTGAGAAAAACTACCTTAAAGGCCATATTTTGTCTGAAACCCAGAAATAATATGGTCCTTAAATAAGTCAGTACCACCACTAATTACTGTCTATCTTTCGACAGAACCACAGAGTGCTTTGGGTTGGAAGGGGCCTTAAAGAACATCTTGTTCCAACCCCCCTGCCTTGGGCAGGGACACCTTTCACTCGAGCAGGTTGCTCTGAGCTCCATCCAACCTGGCATTCAACACCTCCAGGGATGGGATGTCCACAAATTCTCTGGGCACCTCGTTCCACCCTCACAGTAAAGAATTTTATTTTCTAGTATCTCATCTAAGTCTACTCTCTTTCAGTTTGAAGCCATTCCCCTTTGTTCCCATCACTACATACTCTTGTAACAAGTCCCTCTCCACCTTTCTTGTAGGCTCTCTTCAATTAAGTCACCCTAATTCAGCATCCTTTTGTGACACCCTAAGAAATAGGTACCTGTGAATACAGTTGCCAGTAATAGATAATTACTAATTTAGTTTGTTACAACATTTTTTATCCCCCAACCCCCATGCAAAATACCACCAACCCTTACCAATTTTTCACCTTGTTCACTGTAACTGTCAATAAGAGGTTTTTTGTCCAAAAGCTGAAAGATTCTTTGGGCTGACACTCGAGCTTTGCCATAGTCTGGTGCCATGGAAGAAGACTGACCAACATTCATAGCTGCAAACACGACAGCAGAGAAGACTCTAAAGAGTAAAGGACAAAGCATGATTCATTCCAGGTAGAACAATGCAGTCTTTTCCCACTGTGTAAAACATACATTCACAATAAAGTTTTTCAGCACCTTTAGGATATGATATTTTTGGAGCTACTCACACTCCAAGATGTCATCCAGTATTAGGAAGGTCAGCTTGCTCTCATAGCTGCTTTACAGCTGAACAGTGCTATCATATAATTTCTCTTTTTTACACCCTCTGTCTCTGGAAGGGATGTCAAAGGGCAAAGGCTTCTCCAGAGCAGGTGTGCTGAGCTTGCTATTCACTCTTGCTGTTACACTGCCCAAATATGCACCTTTCCCCTAAACAGCCCTTATGCCTAAAGAACACTCCCAACCAGACTGAATTCCTGGATTCCCATGCCCCAGTATCTTTGTAATTTGATAAAATAATTTGCATGCATTGAAATCACTATGCTGGGCACTGATTTTGATCATTTTTACATTTTATAAAGTATACTCACATAAATACATTTTCAAAGTTGGTCAGACAATTAGCAATGAGCCATGCTCCAAATCTGAAGGCTGCTGCATGAATAAAGTACTCTGAACACTGAGCTATTCCATAGGCAAATCCATGGAAAGGGGCTTTTTTCAGAGATTTTCTGATAAAAGAAGAGGTTTTCCATAAGTGACTTGTAAAAGAGAAACAACAGACACTGGCTGGGGGATAGCCAGACTTCTGGAATAACATTTTCAAGCAATCCAGCTCACTCCCAAAAACACAACAAATCAGCCCACAACACACACACTCACAAACAATCCTTGACAGCCTCTGGCTTCATGACACAGAACCATCCTTAGGACAGAAAGCAATGAAATCCTTGATCCTCAGTTATGTTAAACTGAATCTCCTTCCTTTGCTTTTATAGAGGGTGGGTCACTAGAGCAGTTAGTTAAAATGAAATAAGTTAATAATTACCCCATATGACCCATGGTATTAAGAAAACAAGAAGGCTCCAGCCCGGCCTAAGAGCTGCCTGCAGGCTTCCACCAGCTCATCCCATCTGAGCAGAGCAGGGACACATGGACGGGCGTCCCCACAGGAAATCAGACTATGCCACTATTTCTCAATCTGTCCCTCTGGAAAGGTTTCATTTTGTACAGCTAATTAAACACACACAGCGAATAAGAATCTGGTGAACTCTCTGTCCTCATTGTTTAGGATGCTCTCCGAGGAAGAGGAAATCTCTTTTCTAATCTGAGCTGTAAATCAGACCTGTGACAGTCCAAGTGAGCATCCTGCCCAAATCTGGGTTCTTAGCAGTTCACCAGACATTGAATTGTAACACTGTTTTGGCTGAGGACAGATTTTGCAATAGATAATTTTCAATTCCTTCTTTTACATTAGAAGCAATTTAGATTTTGGGTTATTTTATTTATATAAAATGGAGCTAGAAAAATCTGGCAATCATAGTGATTCAAATGAATTTCAGTAGAGAAAAGTCAGTGGGATGTAGTGGATCAAACAAGGGAAATGTATGAATGTATTTTCAAGGTTCAAAGCCATATGAGGGGAATAAAACTGGTTTATGTTATAAAGGGTGTGGTGGAACGGTCAGTTCCTAAGTTAAGTAGTATCAGTGCAAAACACTGATAAGGAGTGAACATATATTGTGGACAAACACAATATTCTGTAGCACATATACAAAGAATGTAGCTTATAAAATGTTTGTATAATAAAAGACAAATCCTTCGAAAGTTTTTTTCACTCTGCACTTAAGAATGTATATTAAAATATAGAGACTATACACATTTCAAAACTATATGAACAGCTGTTGATATTCTTCCCAGTCTTTTGGGTATTGGTTAGGTTCCAAGAATGGTATTTACAGTAAATCTGAAAGACTAAAGTGTACTGTAAAGAAAAAAACCCACCTATATGTATGATTCAAACTAGCAACATATCTTTCATAAAATGCTTCTTCCTTGGTCAGTGAAGCTACAGTTCTTATGTTTTCAACTGTTTCTGTTGAAATCTAAACAAAGATATTAAACAAATAAGAGGTACAACTCCTATTACTCTTACAACTGTAATCTGCAAGATATCTTCTGAACACTTGATTTATGCTCAAGCATTTTTTATTTTAGATCAGAACATGAGTGCTTAAGAGTAGGGATCAAGGTAAGGAAAGTCCTGAGAAATGAAAATATTCATCAGCTGTTGTGGCCCTTATTAGTTAAACCCAATTTAATAAAACGGGGACAAGTGCTAGTAATCTGGATGCAGCTTGCTCTTTTGCATGGACTGTTTCTGTCTCCTGGAAGAGCACCATCAGATGAATAAAGACAGTACTCTGAAACTCTTGACCACATTAATAGCTTGCCTTTATGACAGAATAAGAAGGTCTTGGACAATTGATTCAGCTATAATATAACTACAATGTTGTCCTTAAAAATTATCTCACACAAGAGCTCTGTAGTTAAAATTAAAGAACTTACTCTTCCAGCCTCTTCCAAAGCTTTTTGGTCTTCTGCAGCATGACCAGCCATAGAGCTGGCATTCACAGCATTTGCACCAGCAACAAAAGGAATGCAGGCCAGGACAAGCAAAGTTAGCTGCCAGCTATACACAAATGCAACAACGATGGCAGTCACAAGGGTAACGACAGTCATAGTCATCAGTGCAAGTCGACTTCCAGTTGCCTAGGAAACCCCCCAAACAAATATCATTAGAGTTTTCTTTTTGTAGCTTAAATTACCACTTCAAATTGCTGTAGTCAAGGCTGAAGGTTTGGTTGGAAAATGAAACCATGTGCAATCACATGTGTGGACATTATGCACCAACTTTGTAACCATTCCTGGAGATTCCTCACACCTGCCAGCATTCAGGCCTTCAAGAGGTGTTGATGTGGTCTAGAGAGTTGAACATACCAGTTGTCCAATGAAATGCATCTGGGACTTCAAACACTACCCAAGGTAGAGAAAATTGTGACCACTTTGACAGTAGGGTGTATTGGCAGCTAGATGTCGAGCGTTAGGAAAGAGGGGTTTGGTTGTAACAACAGCCATCCACTGAGACCCTCCACACTAACAGTGGGGAAAAATATTCATCCTCAGCTTCTTACATTGCTGCATTTGAGGTTATGTTCTTAAAGAAAAGGAATCTGAAATTGGCCACCCAGCAGAAATGCTTTATCTCAGTGGGATAATGAGGAGGAAAGATTAACTCTGAAGAATTCTCATCTCCTCCCAGCCTGTATAACCTTTTTATAAAAAACTCTTTAAAATGAGAGTTGATTAGTATCCAGCATATGGGTGGGCTCTGATCTGCAGAATGAACTTCTGCAAATAGCCCTGTGGAAATAGTTCATCTTCCAGAGTTGTGATGGTAAAAACAAAAACCCTTGGGTGGGAAGCAAATATTCTTTCTTTTGCCAAAGGCTTTCCTGCCCTGAAAAGACTTTTCTTGTTCAATAAATTAAAAATATTAATTAAACCAATGCCAAGGTGAATTGTTGCCATATGTTCTAGATGTTTGCACATAAAGATGGATTTGGAAACTTCAACCAGTGCAGCACGGGGTATGGTACTGACTTACTGACATCTGGCACTCCAGAGAACACAATAGCTCTGGAGACCCATTTGTGCCCTTTAGTTGTTTTTTGAAGTTAGGAAACTGTATGCACCCCTCCTTTTCATCATCCTGACTGGGTGATAGACTTCATTGCCACTGAAGCAAACACACTTTAAAAGATGAAAATGACTAAATTTTGTCCAAGACTATTTTATCCCTGCAAGTCCACAATGAAGGAGGCCTGGCGAGAAACAAGAATATGGAGACTGAAAAAGGTAAGGATTAAAAGATTGGTGATGTACAAATATGAAGGGAAAAAAAACCACACTAGTAAACTTTTCCCCAGAAGTCCTGCAGTGATTTTTTTTCCCCTGCAAAGAGACAGGAAGAAACAGAAATGTTTGGCAGACTGTCAGCTTCTGCCCATGAGGTGAGCAGTTGAAGGAACTGTGCAGAATTTGCAATATTCTCTTCCAAGTGGCCACCTCTCCTACACCAACTTCTTGAGTAGTTCCCCTCCTTGGCCATTGCCCCTCCATGGTGCTTTTTAATTATGCTGATCTATTTCTCACTGTTTTGTGAAGCATGTTTTGTGGCAGTGGGAAGAAGAATTCTCTTCACTGAGGCCGGTAAAGGTTTGTATCCTCTGCAAATGCAACCTCTGTGGCATTCAGGTGACACCTATAACAGGATGTAAAAACCTGGGGTCCAGTGTCTGTGGTCCAAGCATGCAAGCAGATTTTACTTTGCATGGTGAAATGGTCTGCAGTTATTATTATATATTTAGCTTAAAGACTTGCAGGGAGGTACATGAAAGGCACATGAACATCTGCTGGGGTTTTGATGGTTGTTGTAAATTATCAGCTGGGAAACCATTTCCAGTGTGTCTGTAGTATGTTATGTAAATGCATCTGCCAGTCTGTGGGGTAGATTTCCTACTTTTTTTTTCTGAAACAATCTTGGAGTTCCTTGCCAATTGCAATTAATATTTGTAAGGAAAAAGATTTTAAAAAATACACATAAAAGAATCAACATACGCCTTTAACTTGGGAAGCATCTGTAGCAAGACGAGTTAGAAGAACACCAACAGCATTTTTTTGGTCATCATACCATCCAATCTCCTGCAAGAAAAGATATTGATTTTTGCTTCAAAAAATTACATGAAAGTACAAAACAGCATGGCTAACTAAGTATTCTCTCTGTGTAGTCAGCATTTCCAAGTAAAGAAAAAGAAAAAGCTTAAAAAATATTATTCTTTTGTGGACGTCTAGTTGTTCATAATCAAGTGATCTTGGCTGCGATGTTTTCCTGAACATGCCTCTATAGAAACTTTCTTTATATCCCCTATTTTCTTAGACATTCCTTAGTCCTGAAGAAATTTACTATTGTCTTACAAATCACCTATCCCATCAGCTATACAATCATAGAATATCCTGAGTTGAAAAGGATGCACAAGGATTTGTCCATACAGAAAGGAAAGGAAGCTTTTTCGTTTGCAAATGCTACGGTAGAGTTCTTTCTTCCGATCACCAATTTACTGTCTTCTGGTCCCTTTCAGCTATTTCTATGAACACATGGGTTCTTGAGCACACACCCACTGCTCTCTAGATATCCTAACTGCCTGATTCATACCTGCTGCAGTAATGCCCTGAAGGACAAAGAACGCAGTCTCATTGTTAGGGCTTCCCCAGACTTCCCAAACATGATTCCCTGCAGGAGGAAAAAGAGTCACATTTTCTCATCTGATGCTGTAGCTCTGTTTATAAATCTGCACAACAAAAGCAGTCACACCAAGAAGCACAACAAAAGCCATCGCATCTACAACCCCCGTATGAATATATATATGTCCTGGGAAAAGCATCATTCACATTCCTGAACCTGAAACTTGATTGTCTCACAGAAAGGAAGCAACATAGCAAAGAAGGCATCTATATATTACATACTTGTATCACAACCACCCAAGCAAAGGGAGATTAAACTTTTCTGGTCTACCTTGTACACACAGAAAACAGCATTGCAAGATAAATCAACCTGTCTGGTGGTTGGTTTCCCTACCCTGTGATGAGAGACATTCTTTACAGCAGTCATACTGATGGATTTTTATGATATGGACATCAGTGAATACTAAGTCTTTTGTCTGCAAGCTTTAAAGCAGTCATAAGAGGACAGCAAATGATGGAATTTACTCAATGGTTTGAAAAGCACCTTCTGCAATGGAAAGAGTGAGATGCTTTATACTTACTTTGGCAAGAGCCTATAGCCTAGTCAGTGAGAAATATCAGTATTAACTTTGACTTTTAAGGCCAGACCCTCAACTTTGATTTCAATCATTGCTGAATTTACATTGCCTTCACTGGATTATTTAAACTAAGAGCAAGTATGGACATATGTCTTTAGGTAAACATTAACATTAAACCTATATATCTCAGGAAGATCTTGGCACTTGTGCAAATTTTTGTAAGCTCTGATTGGTGTCTAACTTCTCAGATTGTTTCATAGGAGTTATACCTGCAGCCTGCTGGAAAGTTCAGCACTTTTAATATTTCAGTGTAGTGACACTTACTTGGATTATGTATGCTGCTAAAATAATCACTCCAAGTAAAAGAAATACTAAAGAAAGCACCACAGTGTTTTTACTCCTTTTTTCTGGATCTGTTTCTTGAAAAGCCTATGAAAAGGAAATAACCCACAAAAATGAGTACATAGACAAGCATCCATTACATTAGCCAGCCTTCACTTCAAGAAGCTTGACCACTTTAATTTCTTTTAGCAAGTATCTTGGGTCCTAAAATCAATCTGCAGTCAACTTTCTGTTGAGGACCCAGTAGATAGTCCAGCTTTCCGTCTAACCTACATTGCATTGATTTGTTCTCCCAAAGCCATCAATGTTCCACCTTTCCTCTGCTACTCAGATGAAGTTCCACCATCCTCTGCTTCTAGAGAGTCCCTTCAACATTTTTCAATTTATGTATTTATGCAAGTTATGTAATCCCACTCAGAGACTTACATGGAAAGAACTGAGTGGCTGAGCATGAGGAAAGCTCAGGACTGCAACTTCCAGTTGCAAAAAAAAAAAAAAAAAGAACAAAGAAAAAAGAAAGAAGAAAAAACCCCCAAAAACTTACCCCAATGATTTTTCCAAATATAACAGCAAATGTAGGATTGACTGCACCTATGACAGCAGCAGCAATCATTCCCAGCATTACAGAGAAACACTCAGGTTTGTTCAGAGCCAGGATTTTTAGGTAAGGCACAGCAGGGAGATTTTCTTCCTACAGGAAAAAGTTGTAATTTTTCCTTGGAAAGTTGCAGAACATTAAACCTTTAGCAGTGAACTGTCTTGGTAAGGTGCTGAAAGCCCTCTGTGTGCACTCCAAACTTGCTGAATTTGTTGTTTTGCTCTTTCATGTCCTACAGCATCAACTGCACTGTAAAAATTTGGAGGCAAAAAACTTAACAAAAAGCTAAGCCATAAGGGAAGGGCCAGGACAGTTCACTGCAAGTCAGATAAGACAGGTCACTATGAATGACAACTAGCATTTCAATCATTATAAAGAACTGAAAGTCTCACATTTCAGAGGACAGAAGAAATCCCTCCAATTCAGCTAATTACCAGTGTGCTGGCAATAGAACAATTGGGTAGAGAGGCAATTTTTCTCTTTGGCAAACTATATCTAATGAATCATTACCAAAACCAGGAATGGGACATTTGTTAGAGTCAGTTAACTTGTTTGCAATTTCAAGGCACAAAAAAAAGTTATGTCTTGCTTTATCTCTTTATTTAAGTGCCTGTACCTCCAAAGGGATATTTCTGGAAAAACAAATAATAAAAACATCAAAAATTAGACAAAATATTAGTCAGAATTATAAGCAAGTTGCTCTTGCCTCCTGGTTATTTCATCCTGTGTTTTAGATGCAGAATGAGGGTTGCTAAGCCTCAACTATAAAAGTGGTCTGACTTTTTCTGAAATGATTACAACTGTTGGATGTTCACCTTTTTAATTTGTTCTGAATGTAATGAATATTGTATTCTTGAGCATGAACACCCTCTACTTCCTCTGAGGTCTTGAGTAGTATTAATATACAGCCAAAAATTATCTTTTGAAGTTACATGACATTTTATATGGTAATAGGAATGGGTCCAGCTCATTCTTGCTTTTTGAAATATTAATTAGCTGGAAGATTTCTTTTAGAGAGGAGGAAAATCTATAGATAAAATTATACTAAGAATTTATTAATTATTTAAAATATTATTTATTACAGATGTGATCCTAACTTCCACAGATTTAGAGGAATTAATGGTTTTACCTTGGAATTTATATTTTAATTCTTCACTTCAAAGGTCTTGAAATCAAAAACTCTAAAACTAAACAAAAACTCAAGCAACCTTAATATGCCAAACCACTATTCCAATATATTTAATGAAAAAAGTGCTACAAAATAGGAAACAAAATCAAGTTTCTGTTGAGCTGCTCATCCCAAGTGTGATCGAGAATGCACTAGAAATCTGCTCTTTTTGATGTCATGAGCAAGTTTTATTCAGCTTTGGTGAAACAAAATAATTTTCCTTAACCTCAAACTTCCTATGTGACTTTTATTGATGTATGACATATGTCAATGAAGTTGTTCAATCTGTAAAAATCCTGCAAAACTGAAGCATACACTAAAACAGAGAGAGTAATGGCTTTTTTAATGGAATGCCCTTCAAAATGTCAGGGTTTTGATTCTTTATTTTTTGCTGGACATAACGGTAGTATGATACTCCAAAGTGCCTTCAGTTTGGGTGTGCCCACTCCAGGGATTATATGATCCAGCAGTATTTGCAACACTAAATATCAGGGAGTAAAGAATCTTGCAAATGAAATCTCATAACTAGTTTTAATTAAATAGAATTAAAATATCTGTACCACTGAATTAGTACTCTAAAATTGTGCAAAGCAATGTGACAAATCAGTAGCAATTTTTTTTCCAGTTCTATATTAACTCGGGAGTGTTAAAATGAAGCTCTTTGTTAAGACAAATTGTCCCCAGTTACTCAGTCTAGTGAGTACAGACTGCAACAGCACCAGAGTAAAGGCTGCATGAAAGCCAGCTATCTAAAAGTAATCCAAGTTGTGTGCTTTATTTTTTTAATAATTAAAAGTCTAAACTGAAGTTCTAATACCAACCTCCACCTCCTTTTTTTTCTTATTTTTTCCGAAGGGATTTTTAGATGATCTCCTCTTGCTCTTATATCTGCTGGATCTTCTTTGAATGCTGCCTCTCTCTGGCATCACAGATGTTTCAAAATGATCTTGAAGAATCAGCTCTTCCATATGATTTTGTTCCTCATATTCCTCAGTTCCTGTGCCTTCACTATCTTCTGATGTGCCATCATCTTGAACATCACTGCTACAACCCTAGTGAGAATTCAGGATATACAGTTACAGGGCTTTTTGAGAAGAAAAAAAGAGAAGTATTTTTTCCTGCTGTTTCAACCGTGTAGTAATTGTAATTGTGTAGTTGTCTATAGGCCACATATTTCAGTCTGCAATTGCATAGCAGTAGACAACTTAATTCTGATTTTTTCCCTCTCTTTTCCTTTAAAGCAGTCTATGGAATCCACCTGGAATCTAACACCTCTGTGGTTATGCCATAATTATGCAGTCTGTGCCTTTAACTCACTTATGTTTTTGACATATTGGATTGTGTAAATATGAAACACTTATGGGCAAAACCCCCAAGAATTCCAAGCCTGCGTCTGTGCCCAGACTAGAATAACTGAGCGGCTGCTAGCTGGATAACATGCAGAAACTAGAGGGAGAAAACGGCTCTACCCACCATTTGACAACTTTTGGAATGGAGAAAGAAAATAAATAAATTTGCCCTTACCTGCTGCATTACAAGGGAATAGTAGACGCCTTTCTGCAGCATCAGTTCACTGTGTGTCCCCTGCTCAACCACAACACCTTTCTCAAATCCAGCAATAGTGTCAGCAGTCCTGATGGTGGACAGCCTGTGAGCAATCACAATGGTGGTACGACCAGCCCGAGCCTTGCAGAAACACACAAAACCCAGTTACAGTTAAACTAGGCCAGAAAACAGCACAGAAATAAAGTTACTTCAGCCACCTCTAATATATAGTAAATCAAAACTTCAAAATTACTTTTCTCTCTTTTAAGAGCAAAGATTATTATTCTTTCCTGGTTTTGTCTGCTTGTTTAGAAGTCTAAGGACAGTTTCATTTGATTAAGTTAGATAAAGAAAACCACATTATTCTTTTTAGACAACAAGTGTTAAAGATCATGATTAAAATTTATTTATTATTTGATTTGATAATACTTGAACTGTTTGAGCTAAAGTTGAAGAAGATGAGGCCATCTGCAGTAGAGGACTGCTTCCATGGAGATTTAAATTCTTCCCCCTGCACCTGCCAATCTCATGGACCTGATGCAAGTCACTCCCAGGAAGTTGCCACAGTGTGGTTTTTATGCCTTTTGTGTGGCCTAACACACAAAGCCTTCACCACTGCAGCTGGGAGCTGTGATCAGAACTAGCAAAATGCTTTATAAGATGCAAAGTTATCTGAAAAACAGATGGCTACAAGGAGCTGCACATGAATGCCCAGAAACAGTGAGCGTTCATGAGGTTAACTCTGCTCCTCAGCTGTAAAAATAATGAACAATAGTAGCACCACTTTTTCCACTCAGGGATGTTGAAAAGAAATTTGAAAATCTCATTAGGGGACTACACTGATGGATATCAAAAAGCTGTGAAAAGATGACTAAGTTATGATTCAGGGCTCATTTTAGTGTGTTCTGAGAACATGAAGAGGTGAGAAAGAGTCCACTTAATTAAGTGACCTCCCTCTGTTATGCTCTAAATGAAGCAATAAGCTTCTGGAAAAGCTAAGTGCTTGATTACAAAATTTAAAAAAACAAAAACAAACACGCAGAAGGATTATATGAATATTATTTTTGCATCCACATGTTACCTCAATACTAATATCACTGGAATGACATGAATATAACAGCTGCACTTTACCTCAGATTTAAACTGACTAGCAAGTCAAGATGACAAAGTCTGTATTTCCCTTGAGCCATACTGGTAATTTGTATCTCTCTGCATAACTACCGAAATGAAAGGCTGGATTTTTCACTTAATTTAAAAGAATGCATTAAAATAAATATTAGACAAAAGAAAAAAACATTCAAGCCAAACCATGAAGTTTTTCAGTCAAAGACTATGGGTTCTAGTCTGTGTTGATGGAAACTGCTGATGAAGGTGGGCTGTGAGGAAGGTATTGTGTGCTGATCAGAGACATGGATACAAGATCTGACAGTTCTGCTCTGCAGCAGTACCCACCCTAGAGCTGTGGGGTTGATAAAACAGGAAAGGAATAAAAATGGCTAAATCCCAAGAGCTTTCTGAATATTATGAAGTAATTATTCAATAAAGAACTACTACTAGGGATTTCCGTAACATATACTTTTCTATTAATCCACCAGAAAAAGGCCATTCTGTCCTCTTACCTTGCCTTTATAGGATACCATCAATTTTTGACCAGCAAATGAATAGTTATTATCTGAGAAAGGGAGTTCAGGAGACCTAGGTTACACTTTCATATAACTAAGTGTCTTAATTAATTAGTAATAATGCAAAACCAAAACCCCTAAATAAACAAACCCCATTTTCAATAAAATTTTTTATAGTTCAAACTCCCCGTTAAAACACTGAAACTGAGCATCCATCCAAATTTTATTTTCCAATGTTCTTGATTCTGATGGAAACCTGCACTGAAAATCGTACATTAATTTTTCTGAAGCACTTGTTGCACTTTTTCATGGAAGGTGTTACCTTCAATGAGTCTTACCTTATCAAGAGCTGCCTGCACTATGGATTCACTCTGAGTATCTAATGCAGATGTAGCTTCATCCAGAAGAAGAATCTTGGGATTTCTTGCTAGGGCACGGGCAATAGCTATTCGTTGCTTCTGGCCTCCACTCAGCTGAGATCCTCTTTCACCCACCATGGTGTTAAATTTCTGATAAAGGAGAGAACAGAAGTTGTGAGACATCTCAAGTACTCACTTCTCAGTGCAACACCAAGTACTCATCTTAAATAAGATGTAGCTTCTTCCAGCTGACTTGAGCACAGGCAGAGCAAACTTGGAAGGACATCCATCTAACTGGCCCTTAGCCAAACCCTCCTACCCCCACATGTTGTGCCTGCCTAATTTTGAATTTATGTTTCTCTAAAGCTCTTTATTGCTCACTCAGTGCTCCAAACCCTGGGGTTTCTCAAGACAAGCCTGTAAAAGAGGTCTCTATAGTTTCTGAGGAAGGGTTGGAATTATAGGGACACACCAAGTGTGTGCCTCTTCTGATTCTGAGATCCTCCCCCTTGAAGCCATGGTTTGGTTCCTACTGACCATATCACTTACTGTAAAGTGACATGTCTCAAAATCCATTATAGTTTTTATTATATAGCTATTTAAGAGTAAATATAATCCAATCACTCTTCCTGAGAAGAAGGAACCTTGGAACAGATTGACATGCTTGAAATGGCATGCACTTGAGAGATGGAGCCAAGCTTTCTAGTAAAAGGATTTGAAATCAAATCCCAAGTGGGCACTTTTCACACATTTTTTAACTTCAGGAGCAAAGGGAAGGACTTATTATCTATTTATGAGGATGAGTTTAGATGCTTGATTTTGCTTCTGAGCCCCATCCTGAAAGGAGTAAGGCATCTACTGCTAAGAGAGGGCTCAAAGCTGTGAATCTCAGGCAAAGGGAGAGCTCAAGCTTGTAGCTACTAAAAGGGTCTTGATTCAGGGCATACTTATTTACTTCCACCCACTCCCCCCATTTAATGTGACTGTGCAGACAGCTCCTGACAAAAGGCTTAGGATTTGTGGTTCTTCTTTTTAAAAGCCAGTTCTTCTAAGCCTCATGAAATGGGTAGGAATGGCAATACAGCTGTGAAGCTTCCTTTCTCCTAAGTTAAGGCACTGGCATTTTTTCCCAGACTCCAGCATAAGTCCTTTGGGAGCAACCAAAGGCACAATATTTAGCTGAAAAACTCTCCGAACTGAAAGCTACTGGAGGCAATAAGTATATTTTGAGAAGCTGTAATACAACCTTTTGTTCTTACACTAGAAGTAAATTAATGAACTTACATCAGGCAGTCTAGATATAAAGTCAAAAGCATTGGCCTCCTTGGCTGCTCGCTCAATTTCAGCATCAGAAATGTCTTCTCGGCCATAGCGAATGTTCTCAGCTATTGTGGTTGCAAACAAAACAGGCTCTTGGCTCACAATGCCAATATTTTCTCGCAGCCACTTTGTATTAAGGGTCCGAATATCCCGACCATCTAAGGTAATCTGAGAGGAAAAGAGTATGTCAAAGAAGTCAAGGAAATACTAGGTTCATAATAAAGGAATTAATTACTCTTACTTGAATGAAGTATCAGCCAGAAGGTCGAGAAAAAAAAATTGTCTCTAATAGAAATCTATGCTGAGGGAGAGGCTACAACTGCAGTTTTTCCATCCATTGCACAAGCTGGAAAATGATGAGAGTGGTATAAACAGAGAAGACATTGGGGCTTTTTTTTTTTTCCCGGTCTCTTTTCTCCCCTAACCATCCTGTCTGTGTTGGATAAAGAATTTTACAGCTTCCTTGCACGCTTTTTACATGATACTCAAGCCCCTATGCCAGTCCTCACAGTTGTGGCTACACAATTATCTCTCTGGCTGGGCTTTACACCAGATCAGAGAGAGTTCAAGCTGACTAAAAGGAAAGGGAAAGTTATTTTTAACCTAGGCAATTTGCAGTGTGGTCATATGAACATTGGCACTGACGCAGCAAAATGAGGCATAGGGGCAGAAATGAACAGCCACGGGAAAACTAAGTTTAAGAAAGAACTGTTTAAAACAGCTGCCTTGACACCTAGTGTATTGATAGTTCAATCTTTTGTATTTGAAATGTTTACCTACCTTCAACTAGTAGTAGCAACTATTAAGTAGCATCCTTCAAATATCAAGAACAAAAAGCAAATTTTCTTAAAAATACATTGCTTCTTTTCTCTCTTTTTTTTTCCTTTGCAAATTTCTTATGGGAAGTATTTACCCTTTACCAGTTGGATTTAGTGTTCAGTGGTAAAACACATGCAATGCAGAATGATTGAAACTTCTGCTGTGGGTTAGCAGATAGTGAAAAACAAGCCAAGAAAACAACCATTTAAAATAGGAAAACTGTCTTCAGGTTTTAGCTTACACTCAATGAAAAGGAAGCAAAATACAGCAGGACTCTGTTGGATTATGCTTTGCTTAAAAAATTTTAGGGAATTTTGAAAATGAACAGTTGATAACAATTATTTTAAGTTCAGATCTTGCAAGTCTATTTCAAGACATGTGGCATTTGTTATTTGTGACACAGCAGTGTAAGAAGGAGCAGAATAATGAAGTCAAGCCAACAAGAGAAGATAGCTCATTTGAAATTTAAATTGGGGAAATATGAACTATGGAGATACATGGTCAAATTCAGCCAAAATAGAAAAAAAGGTTCAGTAAACATGAGAAACTCATGTCCTAATAGCTCTGATTTTTTACAATTCTTTTGCAGACACTCACTTCTCCCTGGTCAGGATCATAGAATCTCTGCAGCAACTGAACAGTAGTGCTTTTTCCACAGCCGCTGGCACCAACTAAAGCAATGGTCTTCCCAGTTTGAACTTTCAAGTTCAGACCTTTGAGGATCTGAGAATGAAAAAAAAAAATTAAAATTACATCTCAGTTTAACAAGTTTGACTGAAGTACAGTCTGTCAATTTAACTGTAGCTACCAAGGCTGTTGTGAGGACCACAGTCTGAAGGTATGGCAATGTTAATTAAGTAATTGTACCTGGTAATATCCTGGAGGACTGATAGCAAGAAGTCTTCACCTATGCTTGTGAAATATATTAGCCTTTGAAACAGGATGGTTGCATGCAACCTGCCTTTTGGGAATGGCCCCTAGATCCTTCTGGCTACCAAAGCAAGCCTGGGAATTTTTTGAGAAGATTGATAGCTAGCACAGGCCAAGTTCATGCCAAGAAACATTTTAAGAGTTCCCTTGCATAGACCATTGCATTCCATTGCCTGGGAAAATTCCCCAGCACACTCAAATAAACTAATATTGACACAGCCACACTACTCTGAACTTCATAGCTCATTTTTTTCCAATTTGTGTGATCTGGTAGAAGGTTTGGGGTTTTAAATTCTCCTGCTGTCCTCCAATTTCCAGGGCATAATAATTATGAATTTCACAGAAAAGTATTTTCAGGTGCTAAAGGGTATCACTGAAAACCAAGACTGCTTTCTTCTATTTTTATAATATAAATGGCTGTTTTGATGAAGTAATTGCTGGGAAGCCCTAAATAAATCCCATTCTTTATTGTTAACAGCCTCAGCAACCTGGGGAGTAGTTACAGATTAATGATATAATTTTTGCTATTTTCATATTTAGAGAACATTTTACCTCAAAAGAGGTCCATGTCATTACGAGTAATGCTGTCTAGTTGCCAAAATATTTGGCTGCTATGGGAACTCTTCTTGTTTATACCGGGCTGATTTATAAGTTTGCCTACATATGTTTTTGCAATGAGAGATTAAAATAGTTGCAATATTCCTCTTCTCTCCTTGTATTACATCCACTCAGTTTTATATTTCCAGGAAGCTGATATCCTGGTGCCTGCATTATCAGGAATGAGCTTTATTCTAGATACTATAATATCTCCAGATGCAAATAATCACTACCAGATACTAGGCTAGTTCTAACTCTCTTTCCTCAGGCAGCCTATTGCCAAGATTAAAACTAACAATAACTATACTCCTTAGATTTGTTTGATTTGGTTTAACATGGACAGGGAAGGTTATACTGTGTTGCATCAATTACTTGAGAGACTGCGGGTAACTTCTACGCAGCTTTGCTGATTCCTTTTGGCTCTACTAAACTTTGTAGGGGGAGCTGTTGACTCAGATTTGGGAAGGATAAGAAATTTTTCGTATTTCCCTCCCCTTTGGTGTGCTCACAACATAGATCAGCAGCCTGAAGAGGATTTTTAGGAAGAAAAATGAAGACTCTGCTCTGTCCCTTCAGATTTGTGAACCAAGAGGGACAGAAGGTGCGTTGCACAAAGTACAATTAAGGAGAAAGCCCAGCTCTGAATCTGCCCTCCAGCTGTCCCAGTGTCCTGGAAACAGATTTGATGCACAATGGGAGAGACCTCAGATGACTGAGTTGGGAAAAGCCACATGAAGAAACAGTCATAGAGATATAAAGATTCTCATTCTCACCATTAAATCAGCACGTCAGGCTTTTAATTGTTGACATATGAAATCTCTATTTCCATCTTCATAAAAAGAAGGAACAACAGCAGCTAATTCCTTTTCCTTTCACCTTTATCAAGGTGTTCAAAGGGTTATAAACAAATATGGCAGAGAGGTCAAACCAACTGTGTCACCATGAAAGTAATCACTGTGACATGATGCACACAGGTCTCTAATGGAAACTGAATTAGCAAAGAACAGGGACAATGGTTTCTTGAACAGCAACTTTAACATATGCCCAAAACGATGTTTGACTTCCAAGTGTACATTTAGGATGATATGTTTCAATACTCTAGACAGTGTATTGTTGTAAAGTCTGTCTCCGATAATTTTTCACATGGAATTTCACAACCCCAAAGAGCTGAGAAACTGAAAAAAAGTAACTTTCTGGTTTAATTGCTTAAAACCTGGGGGCTTTAATGAAAGATTTTGAAAAATCTTATTTGATTTATCAAAGCTCTTTTTCATAGAAATTCAGACTAGGAGCAACACGTTTTAGATTTGTCCCACGGAAGAGAATAAGATACACAGTTACAGTTGATCTAGAGTTTTGTCTTTGTGCAAAGTTGGGGGGAAAATTATACCCCATACCCCAAAACATTTCACATTCAAGAACAAAATTAGACAAACAATACGGACATAGGCTGAGGAATTTCGGTACAGTAATCTAAACAGAACACTTACTTTAACATCAGGTCTAGAAGGGTAACTGAAATGGATGTTTCTGAATTCAATTTCTCCTATGAGTTTGTCTGGCTTGTAACCTTCCTTAGAACTGCTATCTATGAGCCGTTTCTGGAAAGAGGTTTGTAAAACAAATTGGTGGTTATTTCACATTTGGAACTGTTATTTCTGCTGCATATATTGTTCTTTACTTTCTCAGATGCTAGTTTACACTGCAGTTCATTGTTGCAGAATTGCTGCATTTTGCCTGCAGAATGCTGAGTATGGGGGAACATCAAATTGTAAATTCTACTTGACAAATATAGTACATTTTCAAAAGCAAGAAATTCATAGCAGAAAATCTGTAATTGCAGAACTTAACAGCATTCTCTTGCAGCTAAAACATGGGCCTCAGTAATCTCTATAGGAGGGTTTTATGCCCACATCAAAAAGAAAGATATAGCCATTTCTCCACAAACTTTTTAGTCCTACTTTAAAATATTTTATATACAGAGATATGCAATTACTGCATAGTACAGCAAGACCAAGGTAATGATATGGAAAACCACTTTTATAACACCATCAGTGTTACAGTTTATTATTATTATAACTTTCAATAGTGATATTAATCCCTCTTCACCAATTCCCCCCTCCCCAATAAATCCCATCTCAGCTGAATTTGTGCATACACGCATTTTTAAAAAAACTGGTATAGTGCCATACTACTTTCCCTATGGAGCTGAAAATCTAATTAGAGAAAAATCTTAACCCTGTATCTCAGACACACATGCCAGGTTTTCCAGCCTTCACTGTAACAAAGAGGTTCGGTTTTTTTAGATGAATGAAAATATTATGGGTTTCTGTAGTAAACGTCTATAGATGATTTGGGACTTTAGAGTGCTTTTGTTACATTTCTCAAGGGAAAAAAATTAAAAGGAGAGGGAGTGGAAGCTAAGTTGGTTGAAAGGCTTCTATTCTATGTACTTAGGTGCTTACCTTATTGATAATCTTATATACTTCATAGGCAGCCCCACGTGCATTGGCCACAGACTCCAGGTTAGGAGCTGCCTGGCCCAGGAAGAAAGCTCCAATAAGCACAGAGAAGAACACCTGTGGCAGATGGAAACATTGCAATTAATGATTACAATGCCACCAGTGCCCACATGAACACTAGAAAGGCTGAAGCACCAGCTCTAGGTTATTTAGAGTCCAGGACAATCAAACTTGTTATATTAAAAGCTAGGGAAGATGAATACATTTCAGTTGTTTATACTGAGTCTCTAACAGCTAATTTAGCAAGCACATGGCGGAAAACAGAGACACCATTTGCATAACTTTCCCTAAAGATACAGAACATTTTTCAAAGCTGCATTGCTGTACTTACAATCAACACACGGGTGAGGTCGTAATGTGGATCCTCAGCAGTGAGCTTGGTTCCATACCAAAATGCAAGGCCATAGGATCCAAAGATGAAAAATTGTGAAAGACCTAGACATGTGTTAGTGATAATGGATTTTTGCACTCCAACACGTTTAGCCATCTCTAAGTTTGCATCATATCTGAAAGTGGGTAAGGAAACCATTAATTTGACAGGTACTACATGCCATTCTGATTGCTATTTCCCAGTCTTTTCTTAATTAATAGGATTTGTGTAAGAAAAACAGTTAGAATCTAAAAGAGAATACAGATTATTATAATATATTTTTTTTACAGAGAACAATTAGGGAGGAAATTCATTTGAATAAATCTGCTATGACATATACCAAACAATACTGAACACATTCAGAAAACAATTAATCATCACAACTTTGCTATCATAATGGAAGACACAGTAGTGCCCTTGAACTAATTTTTTCTATTAATTCTGAAAGGAAACCTTGAAAAAGTTTTAGCAACATTGTTTACCACAGAGGTAAATATTAGTCATTCACATTTAAAACAAACAAAATAAAAATAAAATCCTCCAACAACCCCAGGCAATAGGGAAGGAGATAAATGTGATGTCCTTCTGACTGCAATGTTGTTCTCTTACTGGCCATTTTGGGATGTCAAGTATCTTTCCCTTAGTCAGTTTACTGGTTAACATATAAAACCAGCGTATACAGAAGATTAGTATAAAGACTAACAGTTTCAACTAGAGAATTATTTCTTTTCAGGATGCTTTAATTTACTCAAGCTCATTATTCAAAGTGTAGCCTAGGAACAGTGTAACATTCTACTTGTAATCAACATGGTCAGTAGCTTGCACTCTTTTCCCAATATGTATTTTCAATAAAGTACAACCCCATCGTAGAAAGACATTAAATTAATTCAGCTGGGAAGCAACCTTATAAAAATGGCATTAATTTTGTTAATGTAAATTTCTAAGATGCCACCAATACTGTCAAACATGTTGAAATATTTTGACTTGATTGTGCTCTTAAAACCAGGCCCTATGTTTGAGCCAGCAGCATCGTAGGTCTTCCAGGGAAAAGGGCACTGTGTTTAAGTGGTGTGATAAATACCTGTGATCACTCAAAGACTGAGGAAAAGCCAAGCCACTGCCAGAAACTAAAGGTGACTGAAGATCCCTTGCAAAAGTAAACTTCTGTGGTCAGTGGAGGCACTGTGCAATGAAAGGATGCTTTTCCTAAGTCTGAGATCAGCATTCCAGAGCTATGTAGGAGTCACAATCTACTAGGTGAAAAATGCACTCCCTCATAGGAGCTTGTCCCTAGTAGAATTTGTTCCATGGGGAGCCACTATGTTTGTTTGGAGTTTTTAGATTACAGTAATTTCACGACCATAAGGCGCACTGGACTATAAGGCGCACCTCCGTGAGTCAGCAAATTTCGCAACTTTGTATTATATAAGGTGCACCGGACTATAAGGTGCACATTTTATTTTGCTGCGAAGATCCGTGCCGTGCACAACAAAGTAACTAATTAGTAACGGAATCCCACGATCGTGGAGTTTACTGGCAGGTGCTCAGTTTGCAAACATTTTTCACAGATTGGTGTAGCCTTTAAATGCAGCCCCAAGCACCCTCCCCGTGTGCAGGCCCCGGCACTCCAGCCTGCCCCTGGCGCTGGCTGGCAAGGCAGAGCTTGGGGTGGCAGTGGTTCAGGGTGGCTTGGGGCTGCGGTGGTAGCTGGTGGCGCTTTGGGGCTGCCACGGAGGCTTGGCTTCAGTGGCAGTCTGCTCCCTCCCCCCTCGTGCCCCCCTGGCCCTCCGGCAGCCCCGCGCCCCCTGGTGTTCCAGGAGCCCCACACTGCCCCAGCGCTCCGGGTGCCCCGTGCTGTGCTGGGAGCCCCGCGGCCCCCTGGTGCTCTGGGTGCCCCAATGCCAGCAGGCTTGCTCTGCGCCGCCACTGCCCTGATGCCAGCGGGCTCGCCCCATGCTGCCGCTGCCCCGATGCCAGCGGCTTTCCCCCACCACCCGGGCTGTGCCGCTGGGCTTTCCCCCCCACGCCCAGGTTGCTCTGCTGCCTCCAGTTTTCCCCCTGCGCTGGTGCTGCCCGATGCCGCCAGGCTTGCCCCGGCCCGACGGTGGCCCGATGTCGCCATCGGGCAGGCTCTGCTCGGCTCGGGACTGTTGTGGGCTCATACTTCTGGGTTGGCAAATTTTGCACCTTTGTACATCATATAAGGCGCACCGGACTATAAGGCGCACTTCCGGGTTCGGGGGAAAATTTTAGTCAAAAGGGTGTACCTTATAATCGTGAAATTACTGTAAATGGAGATAGAGCTGTCGAAAAGGCTGACTGGTTAATCATAAAATGGAACGTCCTTACTTGACTCAGGTATCAGTTATTTTGTTTTTAGACAAAATATTTTAAATGAGTATTGGCAGTTCCCGTAATGTAATTTTCAGACACTGGTAATTGCAGAAGATTGGGAGAAGGGGTGGGGGGAAAGGGGAGCCTACCTAGCTCATCTTAGGGCTTTTTTTGCCTTTACGATGCAAGCAGGCACAGTCTTAATACTGTTGCATCTTAATAACAAATTCCAGTAAGCAGAGGACAGGGCTGTAAGATAGTAAGAGCTCCATCCTTGGAAGCAAATGCAGGAACAGGTTGTAGGATTCTAAGCTAGGGTTGACACCACCTTAACAATTTTGCCCAAGGCAAAGGCAAACATGAGTTGAAAAAGATAGAAGAGTTTCATGGGACATATGGATCAGGTTGTCTGCTTTGCCTTTCCCAACGGCATGGAAATCAGTGATGTCTTGTATTTGTATAAAAACATTTGTTGCTTATGCTTGTTGAGTTATCTGATATGGATGTCAATAAGTTTGTGATCAGCTGCAATCATTTCACCTTATTTGTGTGACTAGGTCCAGCACTGGGTAGCTATGCATGTTATTTGCAAATCACTGTAAAAACCAGCAATGTGATTTTACCTAAGGCTGTTATCCAGTGTAGTTTAAAAATAAGCTCACTAATCAAAGATCAGAGCGGTAGCATAAATGCTCTAGAAGATGAAAAACTGATTGTATGCTTCATTGCATCTGACTCGTAGGTAAAGGTAACCTTCCCACCACTTTCACATTCAGTTCAACTCCAGATCTCAATCAAAGGAGAAATTTTCATCTATGCTGTAGTGACACCAAGTAGCCTGTATTCACTGACTAGGTCTCTTTGCACACATTTGTTTTCAGCTGATTTGTCCAGTTATAGAAAGACAGAATGACACCAAGGAGTGTCTCATCTCTCTGCCCCTCCAAAAAAAAAATCCCCACAAACCAAATCCACAATTAAATTTCCTTGCCATGTTTTAAATACAATTATTAATCTAAAAACTTACTTCTCTAATGCCTTCTTCTGTCCATTGAAAGCCACAACAGTCCTGATTGCTGTCAAAATTTCTTCTGCCACAGCTCCTGCTTTGGCATAAGCAGACAGCTCTTTGGCAGTTAAGGAAGCCATGAGCTGAAAAGTTGAAAAACAGCTGTTATTGCAGCCTACTGAAAGAATACTTACACTTTCTTGGTGAACATTCACATGAGGTTCACAAGACCAGACTTTAGCAACATGGGGGTCAGGTTCTCCCCACACCCCAAATTTCCCTCAAATAGAGTTCAATTTATCATCATCTCCTTATTAAAATCAAAGGCTACACAAATATTAGTTGAACTCCCCTACTGATGCACTTTCCTCCCAAGGTGAGGACAGCCTACAAACTACACTAGGAAGAGTGAAGGAGGGAGTGCTGGAGGTGCTCTGAGTTTCTGAGGTGTTCAGACACTAGAGCAATAAGCAAGTCTAAAATTCTTCTTCTTAGCTTATTTGCAATGCTTCAGGCAGGAAAAACCCCATAAAATAATATAAATAGCCACTCCGGAGTATGAACCATACGCATTAATGTGGTTAAACAGTGCATAAGGGAAAATAATTTCCTATCTGAAAGGGAAACCTCTCCAGCCATTTCACTGATTTCTATCACTTCAGTTTTCAGCAGTTGTATGTATCTGCATAGCTGTATAGATCTGTATACAGCATGAAGCTTGGCAAATTATTTGCAAGAGATGTGATACATGCATGTGCAGATGGAAAGAGATTGAAAGATATTTGTGCTAGGAGGGAAAAGCAAGGACTTCCCCAGCGCTTGCCATGAGGAAATTGCAGTGCCAGAAAGATGTTCTGATGCAGATTACGCTCCTGCAACATGGTATGAGAGCAGGATATGCAGACAGAAGGAACACAACTTACAAGAGTGTGCTTGGGAACCCAGAGAAAGGCTGCAGGAGGAGCAGAGATCAAAGTAAAAGTGGGGCCAACCTCCCAACTTAGAAACCACACTAGGTTTCTCCCATTCTCTCCCCCTTTTCTATGCATAAGAGTTGTAAGGTTTTCTATGTTTATGAATCCCCATACACTTACAGTTGACCAAAATGCTGCTGATGCAGCAAGAAGTGGGCTGACTGACAAAACCACCAGTGCCAGCTTCCACCCATAGATGAATCCTATAATAAGCCCTGACACAAATGTGGAAAAACACTGCAGAAATATACTGATCTTGTCTCCGATGCCTTCTCGGATGGTGTTGATGTCACTTTAATAACAATAATAGAAAAAGATTTGTTAGTTTAGAATGCCTCTCATTGTGACTCCCTCCCACTTCTTTTCATGCTGTGTGGCCTCATGTCAGGAGTTTTGCCATTTCCTAACTGGCAAAAGGAAATTTCTAACCACAGCTACTGAACTGTACAATTAGGCTCTTCTGTGGCCAAAACACAGCAGAAACCTCCAATTTTTAAGGACTCATTTTCTGTATTCTCAACATTCTCTGCTGTTTCTATGCCATGTCACTAGGTCACCAATGATCTAGTTTCCTCATCTGGCATCCAAATGGAGTAATATAAGTAAACAATCAAGCAGCCTCTTCACCCAACATGACCATCTCTAAATCTTTTTTTCTGCTCAGTTCTCCAATGTATTTTATGTTCTTAATTTTGGCTACTGACTCAGAAGAAGAGCTACCTCCATTCCATCATACCATTATTTGGAGTAACTTTTATTTTTCATATGAGTTTTCTTCCCTATTTTCTCTTTCCAGAACATACAGATACTACAGTTGAGAGTGTTTTCATTTAAGCTTCTTGTACACTTTTCAGGACAGATCTGTGTCCAAGGCTACTATAAAATAAAAACAAAATCTTAAAAAAGTAGTGTTCACACATATAATCCATGGGCATTACAATCCTCACCCTTAAATCTATTTAAGTCTACAGGAACACTTAAAAGACTTTAACTATCTGGATAGAATACTGCCTGAGATTGGACTGGGTGGGTGCAAGTACAAGCTCATTTCCATTCAATTAAGTGACAGCTTTTGGTGTATATAAACTAGGGCAAGTACAAGCTCATTTCCATTCAATTAAGTGACAGCTTTTGGTGTATATAAACTAGGTGGAGACAGCAGAGATGTTTGTTTAGCAGTGGCTGACATGTATTTCACGGACTTCATACTTTGGGCATTTCATGAAAAAAACCCTTCCAATGCACATATCACAAACTGCATAAATGAAGCTGAAAAGGATAATGAGTTTCTCACTTTGACCTGCAATATTTCATACTTTAGGTTTGGTGGATGGTGGTTGGTTTTTTTGTTTTGTTTTGTTTTTTAAAACCCTCTATAGGATATTCTGCTGAGATAAATGCTAGTTTTATTTTAATTGCCATACTTGGAGGTATGTGTATATGTGTAAAAAAAGCCAAAAGCAGAGCTCTCACTCTGTCAGTCTGGTGTTCAGTGTTCCTATCTGGGTAGTATCAAACCAAGCCATCTCCTGATGGAGCACTGCAAAAAAGAACTTTTGCCGGATCCTTGTGGTTTGCCTTGCCGCGGTAACCATAAACGTCCACACCTGGATGATGCTCAGGATAAGCACAGCAAAGCCAATTCCCGCATAGTAGTAAGCAAATCTAGGATAAGGGAACAAAAACCCATGTGATCCCACTGTATGCCATGAGAGAAGTTAGACACACTAGCAGCAACTAGCCCTCATTAATCACACCAAAATAAATACTGAAGCCTGTGAATGCATTATTGGGAAGCAAACATGGCTTCTGCACAGATAACACAGTAAAAGAAATTCCTCCAATACATTATTAACAGGATAACTACAGACCCTTACTTTGTCATTTCACCTTCTATATCCACGCCTGGGTCTGATGGGCAGCTGGAACTGTTTGCTGAAGTGTCTGTGAAATGGAAATAAAAGGTAGGAATATTTGTGAAAGCGTTATATACAACAGTTTATTCATGGCAATATGGTGTCGTCAATTTGGGAGTGTTTTGTGTTTTGCAAGTGGGGTCTTGCTATGCAAACTTAAATACAAAACGATTTGGTGAATGCACATTGATTTTTAAGCAAGTAGTGCCTGATAAACTGAGGTTGGTTGTACTACCTACTATCTCAAAATAGTCAAAATTCATTTATAAAGTGTACATCCAATGCTTTGGTTTTGCCCTGGTATAGTCATTAAAAATGGATGGAAATGACTGGGTTATTACCAGCAGGATGAGTGACACTCATAATATACTTTCTTAGATAATGTACCAGTGTATAGTCTGGGGGAAAAAAGAATGTCTCAGTAGCAAAGCCAACTGATATGTATAGAAATTTAATTTAAACTTTTTACCATTGGATTGTATGCCACTTAGCACAAAGCTGTTTGTCATCTCTCCAAAGATAATAATCATAAGTGGCATTCCAGTACCATTTGCAGCCGCTGCGACCAAACCAACTATCATCAACAGGACATCCACCCCATCAGCATAGCGAAACTATGTAAGCATTAAAAAGAAAAGGAAAAAAAGAGAAAAAAAAAGTGACATTACACCTGACAGTTCATGCGTTTGCTACCATACAGCAGATTGTAGAACATGCTTCATCCACATATTCTAAGTAGCAACACTCCAACTGAAGGTAAACTCAGTACGTAAGGATTTTGCAGTAGTCCAACACATCTTCAAACCAGTACTCAAGCTGCTAAGAGAATACTGGCAGGACACAGATTCTCAGCCTGGAAAAAAACCTACATGTTTGCAAACAATGATCACCTTTGTAGAATGTATTGTATTTTGTGTTCTATTGAGTTACATATTTACTAATATAATGCCTCTACCATGTAAACAAGAGTGAGTTATTGACCAGCAGCTGGCTTACACCTACCAGTAGAAAATGTTTTCAGCAGAGAGAAATTGTATCTTAAGACTTGTTTGTCTCTGTAGCTTTGTTTAGTTTAAAGAAGGATGTGAATTTCAATCTGAAATCAGAGCATTTTGTTTCTGACTGGCCTAATCATCTCGTAAAGTGTAAACACATATGGAATAAACTATGAAGAAGAGTAAAACTTTTATTGTTTCAGAGTAAGCAAGTGCACATGAAAGAGCTATTTTTGTTTGGGATTAGCCGTCCTACAGAAAGCTGACACAAAACCATATCACTGTTTCTCAGAGAGCAGGTCTAGAATCAGTAGTCCCTCAGGCTTCTTCTCCAGTTTTTGATTGCCTATGAATTGCAATTCATGAACAACTCACAATGCCAAATAAAGAGAAGAAAGCATAAAGCAGACCATTAAACAGGACACTAACCAATTCAAGAACGCCAACCATTCGTTTCTCTGGCTTCTCATCTTCCTTCCTAGAGTAATACAAAATACTAATTAAAATGAGGGTTTTTACTCAAACCTGCATAAAATTCTTCCTTCCCCTGCCCCTCTGACTTCCCATACACCCAGTTAACTTTAGGTTAAAAAAATACCTACTTTTTCTTCTTGGGCTCTAACTGGTCTACATGTTCTTCATGCTGGAAAGAAGGACCATCACACGCCTTGTTTCCAGATTCTGTGAAATAAAAAGACTTTTTTTAACATAATAATCCATCTATTGTATCAACTTCTTGTGTTTTTCACTGCTGGTTCTTTTGCATTTAAAGACTAGTGTTTTTTTCGTGTTCTTGGGAGAAAGTTTCAAGAAGAATTCAACAGGTTCTTTCTCTTCAGTTCATCTTCATTGCCAAAAAAGCTTCCATGTCCCTTTCTGAGATGGAGATAACTTCATTTTTATAATTAAAATGTATTTACACAGAAATATTATCAAAGACTAAAATAAAAAGAAAGAGTTAATTCTTTCTTCAAATACCTGCACAACTGATTGCAAATTAGGAGTCATAATTGAATGAGTGGAATTGCTTATAGTGAAGGTTATAATTGCTATAGGCAACACAGAATAAATGGCAGTTCACTAAAGAATCATGTCCTTGACTCTGATAACCTTCTTCTACTCTATTGCAGAAGTTGTACATCTCCCACTTCCTTTGTACTGAGGATGTCAGAAAGATATATGAAAGCATCATCCCACCCTGGAAGCTTATAGTTCTAAATGCACAGAATAAGATGTAACAAATATATGAAGAAACAGATGAGTAACCACAGTGGGGAGCCAGCTGTAAAACAGAAGTAGAAAAGGTGCTTCCCGTACCAGCCACTCCCAATTTACATTTACCTTAACTTTAGCTGCTGACTCATGATGAATAGAATTTTCTATCTACTGTTTTAATGTTAGTTGGCCTACAATGGCTACTTTAGACAACCATTTGAAAGCAATAACATTCTCTTCAGAAGAATTTTCATGCCTTCCTGAACAGTT
Organism: Turdus rufiventris; assembly: GCA_013186435.1. NCBI lineage: Eukaryota > Metazoa > Chordata > Aves > Passeriformes > Turdidae > Turdus > Turdus rufiventris. The sequence goes on along the minus strand of PYHW01010797.1, from coordinate 399,042 downwards.
TTGCCAATGTAAATTAATTTTGTTGAAGTTGCTTCATGGAGAAAATGTTTTATAGGTGTGGCTTTAATTCAGTCATTTGTAGGAATCTTATAATTTTATCTCCTACAAAAACCACTGTGGCAATCAGGAGAGCTTTCTAATGCTCTTTAGATTCAAACCTGTGGAACATATTCTTCAAAAATAAATCTAGTTTTCCTACTTACCAGGATCAGGGAGGTCCTGCTCTATGGAATTTGCAGAATAGTCCTTCATTGTTCTTTTTGTTGCATACTTATGAGAGAGTCACATAAATTAGAACCTGCAGTAAACCACCCCCAACAAAAAAACACTTTGATTTAGTAAATATTTAAAGAGTTCATATCAGTGGGTTTTTTTTTTCTCATCACATTTGGTCTCAACATTATTCTACTTATATGGAAAGACTAAAAAGAAAATAAAATAGGAAACAGAGCAAAAAAATACCAACTACTATTAATGAAGTATTAGGAACAATGCATACTATTACTAGGCAACTTAGGTTAGTAGTTTTAGTGGTCTTTTATGCTAAATCCTGAAATCATCCATATAAAAGTTATTGTGAACAACCTATTACAGAATAGATGACATCCCTCATTACCTTATGTTTTATTAGACCCAAATGAACAGCCATAATGTGGTCACGAGCACAATGATAAAGACATGCACTCACTATACAATGTGGTACTAGGATGCATTTAGAGGCAATAAATAAGTCTCCCAAGGCTTTTCTTCTTGATCTATCAAATATATTGCTTAAAAAAAAAAAAACAAAACAAAAAAAAAAAAACAAAAAACAAAAAACCAACAAAATGCCAAAACAAAAAGCTACGCGTGAATTTGACATAGCGTAAAACATTGACAAGGAAACGTTTTATCAACCTAAGATTAATTAAAAAAAATAATTAAAAAAAAAAAAGAAAAGAAAAAAAAGAACGAAACAACCTGTTCGATTTCTGCCTGTACCGTTCCCCTCCCGTCGTTTCGGCTCACCTGCTCGGCTCAGGCACGCGTGGATGGCCGCGGCAGGGCAGGGCGGGTCCCCGCCCGCCCGGGGTTTATAGTGGCAGCAGCGCCCGCCCTTGGCCCGGCTGCCTGCGAAGGTCGGTGCAGAGCCGGGCAGAGCCGCCCTCCGCCCGCCTCGACTCGGGTTGCACGTAAAGGTCGGTGCTGCAGAGCCGCCCAGGGTAAGGGCCCCGCAGAGGGATGCTGGCCGGTTCCTGCCCTCTGCCGCCCTTCGGGAGCCGCCCGAGGGGCTCCGAGCCGGCACAGCGCGCACGGAGAGACATCAGCCCCTTGCCGGGGCATCGCATCCACCCCGAGCCACTGATGGTTAATGTGAGAAGGGGACCACTGCTGTCACCCGGCCCAACCTCCCTGCTCCAGCATCTAGGACACAGAACTTAGGCTCCATCGGTACAGGCTTATTTTGAATATTCCCAGCGAAATAGGACTGCACAGCCTTTCTGGGAAACCTGTTAGAGTGCTTGGTCACCTGCAAAGCAAAAAAGTTCTTCCACATGTTCAAGTGGAATTTTCCATGTTCCTGTTTCTGTTTGTTGCCCCTTGCCCTATTGCCTGCCATCACTGAGAGGAGATGCTCTGTCCTCTTGGCACCAGATGCTCACAGGCATCGATGAGATCCCTTTCAGGCTAAACAGGACCAGCTCCCTCAGCCTTTCCTCATAATTGAGGTGCTCCAGTACCCTCATCATCCTCATAGCCTTGCACTGGACCTGCTCCAGAAGTTCCATGTCTCTCTTATACTGAGAAGCCCAGAACTGGACACAGAGTCTGACCATCACTAAAACCAGATGGATTTAAATCTAGAAAACTCAGTTGTTAAGCAGAGATGAAGGGGTATTAGAAGTGTCACTTGTCTGGGGAAACATTCAGATTTGGGAAAGCTCTCTTCAAGGTCCTGCCACAGTTGGGAAATTGCATCACTGCACTTGGAGAATTTAAAATAAAACTGAAGATATGCAACTAAAAAATGTTATTATATAAAGGCTTTTGTGTTCCACTTCTAAGTGACATGATAACTTAGGCCAGCTAAACTCAAAATTGTTTTTAGAGAAGCTAAGCAACAGGTTTTGCTCATTTGGTTCTCACCTCTTCCCCACAATTAATATGGGATTTTGTTTATTACTATTATTATTATTATTATTATTATTATTATTATATTCCACCCCCCGCTCCCCCCAAAATAAGACTGTTTCTTGTTTTGGGTTAGTTGAGAGGGTGGTGGTTGGTTTTGTTGATGTGTTATTTTTCTTCCCTGTCTGAATAAATCAGGTACACAAGGCTTTGTACAAGCTTAAAAATAACAGTTCTTCAGCTTTGCCACTGGTACATATTATAAACTATATAATTTGCTTTCAGTAATGCCTCTAGAGTTTATGATGTATAAACTCCTAGTTGTTCTTCCATCCACTCAAATGCCAGTATCACAAAGAAGCCTTCCAGATATTTAAACCAGTTATTCAGCTGAAATTCATTGCTCATGATGCTCTGACAGAACCTCAGAAGAAAATGCATAATTGGGTATTATTTGCTTCCTGCCCAATGGAACCCTGTATGTTCAGATAGAGTCAAACTTCTGCATGTCAGGCCTATGACTTTTTTAGTACTTTCTTATATCTATAGCATTATAGCATTACCTAGGTTTTATATAACTTAATTATATTTTATATATATATATATATATATATTAGCCTGGAGAAAAGGAAGTGTGGGGGAGCCTTGTTCTTCTTTAGAACTACCTGGAAGGAGGTTGCGGCAAGGTGTGCATCTGGAAAGCAAACTCCTGGGGTGGAATTGAGAGCACATAGATAGCAAAGTAGAAGAATGGAGGTAGCATGAATGCAAAAAAAAAATTACTAGGACCAGACTTCAGAGCTATGAAATACTCATGCATCATACTCAGCATCACTGGCATCTAGGGAGTGTTTAATACCTCCAAAATACAGACACATCCACTTTTTTAAAGTTTCATTATCAGTTATTCACACACAGTGAAGTGTCAATCACAATTCAGATCCATTGCTCTACACTCCACAGGCCTGGCAAGAGCCTCAGAATTCCCCTGCATAGAAAAGTTGGTCCAAAAAGGGTGGGAGAGAAGAGCAAAGCACAGAACCGATCATGCAGAAAAAAGTATTTCAGGGTGTTGAGCAAGAATTTGTTTCCTTCTCTCTCCCTCCTCTCCCCATTTCTTCCTTTGGAAGGGATGCTGTGCTTTATGCAAGTTAATGAGCATCTCCAAAGGGAGAAAAAACCCACCCAAACTATACAAAAAGAGATTAAATAGAAAATAAACAAAAGAAGGAATAAGAAATAGTCTCCTGGAAAAAATTCCCCATCCAACTTACTGAGAAACATGGGCTCATAATCTAGTTACAGCTAACCACTGTGTGCTTCAGTAAAAAATTAATCAGCATATTCCGACAGTTTTTCAGAAGAAAAAAATTCTGGACTAAAATACACATGTAAAACAGAGAAGACTCCCATCAATAGAAGGGTGAGGAGCAAAAATGTAGTTTACAATTTTGCCTTTGTAATTTTGGGGCGAACACATTATGATAAAAATATCATAATACAATTTGGAGAAGAAATAATATGCTTCCTTTATCAAAAAGTATTGTTTATCTTTGGAAAATACGAGATGCATCTGAAAACTATTCCAAATGGCCAATATACACCCATGTCTCCATGTGTTTGGTTCATCCGTGCAAATGTTGTCACTGACAGGAAGAGTAATGTTAAACACAATCAAATATCATCGATTAACACCAGCCATAATGGACTAGAAAATATATCTACTTTAAAAAAACTATTATCCATAAGCACATTATGAAAAACAAGCAAATGAAACACCCTGCCAGAAGCACCCTGTAACACTAGCTGGAAATGACAACTTGTTTTCCCAAGAAACCATTAACCCTGAAAAGAATGCAATGCATGCTGTGCAAAACCAGGTGACACCCGGCTTTACTGAAACATTTCCTCAAGATGACAGTCAAATACAAAGGAGGTGTACTGTATTTCACTGCTATTATAGCTCCTTAGCAATTTTTGATTTCTCCAACAGACCAGAAGAACACCAGCAAGACACCTCTCTGCACTCAGAAAACACATGTGGGAAGTCAGTGCTAGTATTTGATCCACCTTAACTGCAGCTGATCACCTTCATATTCACGTGGAGGACCTATAAAATATTGTGTTGCACTTTGGTTTTTGTTGCTTTGTGACTTCTGCTTAAAAGGACTTGACAGAGTCACTTAAATATAAGAAACTCATGATTTCTCATTTATTTGTTGGCAATCAGACTAAAAATGGGAAATCGAAAGGTTTGGGGGCCACTAGTTATAATCCCCTCCCACATATCCACAGCAGTACTACATATAAGTACTATATTGAAGCTGAAGTAGCTGTAGTCATGGCACTGTATTTGGAATTAGGAGACTGGATTTTGGTGGGCATAAATGGAATGGTTTAATACAAGAAGCAGCTAGCTAAATGTTGCAATTCTCCAAACTGAAGCAATGTTATTTATTCTGCTGTAACATTGGCAACTGCAGAGCTGTTGGAGATTTGATGCAATGAAGGGAGACGGTCTGGGTAGAGGTGAATGATGGAAGAAAGAAAAATCAGATAAAGAAATATGTCCCAACACTTGAACTTCCTGAGAAAGACTGAGCTATGTTGTCCAAAAGTCCTAGTGCTGCAACCAAGGAAAACCATTATTTGTGGTTTCCCAGAAACTGGGGAGCAGGAACACATCTGATTCTTTTTAACTGAAATGTAACATCAAAGATAGCTATTTTTTCATAAAAGTTTCTAACAGAGCAACTTGCAAGAATTCATTCATTAACGCTGAAATAGTTTTTCAAGTTCTCTGTAGTACACATATTCTCAGAGAATTAAAACAAGGACATGAATTTTATTCTCATCTGTGAAGTTTGCAGGTCTGTTTTAGGAGACACTTAAGTGATAAATGTGAAGAATTTGGCAGAATTACTATAATTCTTGCCTTAAAAAAAGTCAAGCCAATGTGATTTTTTGCTTTTCATAAAAGAGAGATTTTTTATTCTTTTCCCCTTCAAAGTAATAGAATGACATAAGTAGTAAGATCATATCAAGCAAAGAAGGCAGTCATTCTGCTGAAAACTTTGTATGCCTTGAACAAGAAAATGTCATACATTATGAAAATGGTAGCTTAAACTGCTAAAGATCTATACAGATAGTTCAAAGGACTGGACGTTGTTATACACATATTTCAGAAAGATAGGGAGGAAAGAAAGGGAAAGGGAAGAGGAACTGCCTTATGGAATCAAGTTATTAATTCTAGGGCCTTCCTTCCTGTATCAGGAGGAAGACAGAACGATGATCTTTCAGCTATCAGCTCAGGGGTATTAAGTGGGCAACAGAGACAAAAGGTGAAAAAATGCCCCTTAAGTTCCTGGAAAGTGCCAAGAACAGAATTTTCTTTAAAAAGTCAAAAGAATTAACTGGAGATAGGCTTTTCTACATTTCAACCAGAGAAATGGAATGAAATCAAGGAAGGAGATTTGCATAAAAGAGACAGTGATATTCTGAAGTTCATGATTATTTAGAGAAAAAGAGGAATAGTAACAGAATAAATGAAAACTTGAATATAGGATAATTTTTACTCAATAGCATGATTGTTGCTTATGGAGAGGCAGTCTAAGGGCAAATGGGATAAAAAGAGTTAGTCATTAATAGAATCTTTTTGTGAACTTGAAACACAAATAATAGAACATTTCATTCAGAAGCATGGGATTCTTATACAGAGATAATCTATCAATAAGCAGAACCTAGGAAGAACTTTACAGGCAGCTTTTCTGCAAAATAGCACCTGGGACATGTACTGGAAGGAAAACTGAATAGAAGCCAATGCTGTCAAACTGGGATGAAAAAAAAGCAAAATTCACAAAAACACAGAAGAGTCACATGTGAAACATATGGAGTAGTCTTTTCTCTTTGTAGCACTGTCAATTCCTAATTTTGGTTGTTCCAAGACAGATGTGGGTGATAGGAATTAAGGAAGAAAGAAAAAACTAAAGGAATATAAAAGATATGACCCTTGAGGAAATACAGATGGAATTGAGTTTGGTATACTGGAAAATATGCAATCAACTCTAGAAAAATCTGGAAGACTGTTGCAAAACCAGCATAATCCAGTGTCTTCCACATCTACTGTGATACTGAATTACAATAAGAAAGAAAAAAAGCAGGATGCACTGGGCCAAATAACTGATTAAACTCTTGGTGTCTAGGCTTTTGATGTATTTCTTTTTTTTTTTTCTTTTAAAGTGAAGCACGTTTTTCCTACAAGGAAAAAGATTGTTATAGATGATTTTGTCTTGAAGATTGGGAGAAGATGAAATTGTCTTCTGAGATCTTCATTAGCTTAATTTTCTTAGTTGTGTTGATTAATATAGTGAATGGTGAAACAAAAGAGGTTTAATCGCAATTTGTATTGTGCTTAAAGAATGAGTTTTGCAATAAACTGAGTCTGTGAAACAGCTGGCAACAGTTTTGGTGAAGTCTTCCACTGGTGAAAGATGGGAAAGTGGACAAATGGCAGTGATGTCACAACCCAGTCTGTACCCTGGGGTGGGTCATTGACATGGCCTATTGAAATTAATATAAATTTTCAGGATTCTTTTTGGAGTGCACCAGTTGTTTCACTTTCAGATGAAAGTGGGGATTGGTTTTGGGAATAGTTTGTTTCTGAGTTTACTCCCAAGAGCTTATTTCTATAGAACACTTTTGGTTCTTTCCATCTTTTGTCATCTTGGAACATTGTCCTTGTGGCTTTGTTTCTGCACTGACATGTTGCATTCTAGAGAATACAATGCATGTCCTTAGCTTTGGCCTGCAAAAATGTGTTTTTTCGTTCTATATAACATCACAGCCAAGATGCCAAGGAAACTCAGGCTGTGTGGTATGGCATAGAAATGAGGCTGTCCAGAGGGACAATTTCTGAGCAAAATGGATAAAAGCTGTTAAAACCATAAAGTCCATGGATCTCTTCTGCAGGTAATGGATATATTTTCAGCAGTGTGGATATGACTCCTGATACAACTTTTTCACTGATACATTTCCATAGTGTTTCATGAATATAACCCTGGGATGAGCAAAGCTGTACGAAATAAAACCTTTCTGTGTCTGAAAGGTCTTATTCAAGCACCCTATCCCATCTCACCAATCACAAAGTTAGGTGATAGTGAACAGTTTACAATACAAAAATGTGGAGAAAATATCAGGTGTCTTTACTACAAGGATGGTACCAACCTGTCCTTGAACTGAACAACACTGAATATGCTACATAGTGCTGGACAGGATGTGAGCAGCACAGAGGAAGTTCACTTTTTAGTCTCAAACTCTCAAAGGGAATTACCAAGTGACAGTTACTGTCCTTTAAATATTTGTATTTCTCAACATAATGGCAAATCTTGATGGCAAAGACCTCCTCTCTTTTACTTTTCTGTCTCACCCTCGGATAATAGAACATTTTGTACATATATTTAATATAAATAAAATGACTGAATCAAATGGGTGTTATTTATACATGTAGCATGTGTTTACTACTGGAAGATGTTCTGATTAAATGTTTATATGCTCCCAAGGGTCAGTGAGTGTGGTAATTTTCATCTAAAGGAATCAGTGTAAACATCTCTCTGAGCATACTCTTCATGGCTCATGAGCACATCACTGAATCTTTCCCTTGTCAGGACAGGCCATGATAAAAATTTAGGTTTTAAAAAAAAAATTAAAAATTTGTGCAGAGGGACTTTCCACTGATGCTATTTAACCTAGGAAAAAATAAAGTTAAAATGCAGATGCACAAAAAAAGTGATGAAGACACACATAAAACATTTAACCCTGCCTAAAATAAAACTCTTAAGACAAACAACTGTGGGTTTTGTATTTAAATAATGTATATGGACAAGTCATGAGAGATGGAGAGAGTAGCTGTCTCTGGATTGAGCTGGTGTTGATGTTTGGGAGCATAGTTTTTCCTAAATAGTTTTTCTTATCTGCTCCCCCACCCAGCTCTGTACCCTAGCTGTCCCCTCTTCTGAGAGACACAGCACCTGCCTGTGCTGCTGGTATCACTAATTCTCTCATTTCAAACCCACATTTTTCCTTTGTTTAAAAGTTCCCATTTCTTTTGGCATGCCTCAGGTGATGAAAATCTTAGCTATCCCCTGCCATTACATCTCATAGTCACCTCCAAGGTATGTGGTCCCTGAGGACATAAATGGGAAAAACATCCTTATTAAACATAATAAGAAATTGTCTCAGAACAGAGGAGATGGGGAAAATTTCTGAAGGTAGCTGCTTTGTACTACATGCATACAAATTACAATTGATCCCCAGAATAAATTATCCTAATTATAAACCTGTCTTAAATCTCTCAGATTGGAGTTGTTGCTTCTGCTTATGAAGTTGTGCTATGTGGTCACAACATTGTTTTGCCTTGGGGTAGTTAGGTTTTTTCCATGACAGGCCATTCACATGTACTTGGCCACATTCTCTTCTGAGGAAAAATATTTTGGCATTCCACAAAAAAGCAGTAGGATTCCTGCCAGCTGGTGGTTCCTGCATTTCAGACTGCAGTGTCTCGTGGCTGGTCTTGATTCTGGCTATGGTGGCACCGAGTTCTGGTTCACAGGTAACAAGATTGGCAGGGCTGAGGGGAGGAACAAAGTACCACACCTGTCTGTCACATAGGTGGATAAATTGTGGTGACAGGCAGAGTGAGAACTCCATGTCCCAAAGCTGCCTTAGTCAAACTCTGTTGCTGAAAAGGAAGATGCTGGTATGTTCTAAATTTCCTTCTGGGTAGGTAGCCTGTCAAGTGTCACTATAATCTCCCTTTCCTACTTCTTCCCCCTTCCTCTTTGAGAAGTAACGGTATTCACTGACCTTGGTTATCTGCATACTCTGCAGACTGGGATCTAAAGCCACATCTGTTTCCCATAAATTCCTGACCCAGTCCTTCAGCTGACAGGTGAACAGGGTTTAGGAGTATGTTTTGTCCAGTGTAATCTACCAATTTACACTTCCAAGAATGAAGGAAGCCCTTTACATGGACTGAGGAGTCCTCAGGTGACTAAAGGGGCAAGTGAGATCCTGGTTTTTGTTGTGATGTAAACTCTAAATCAGGACTCTGTACTGTTTTCATGCAGGGCTAAACTTTTAGCTCTAAATGTGTTTGCAATATTAAACTAGTTATGTAAGTGTACATTTTTGTATGCATCACTGCACAGTCATGCCTGGGCTCTCACCAAACTTTCCTTCTGTTGCACCACTTTCTAAACAGACTACAAGAACTCTAAAGAACTTCTGGTTGGACTGAAATTAGCATGGCTAACAGAAAGGTCTGATGAAAGATATTTCCTTTTAAGTAGAATTTGATTCTTCCAAGGTATGCACAAGAACATGTCTCAATAGCTCCTAAAGAGTCAGGAAATGATTAGCCTGTTCAAATTAGCAACAGCATCCCAAAAAAGATTGAGTTACCAGAGACTAGGCTTTGAAATATGTCAATATTCCCTTATGTGCCTATGATTATAAGAGAAAGGATAGGAACACTGAAAAATAATGGTAACTGGTTTTAATTCCTCTTTATTATTTTCAAAAGGATGTCAAATTATCTCTGCAATGCTAACAAATCTATTTGAAGATCCTGAATGGTCTCACCATTGCCTAATAAATCTCTTAGCAAGGGAATAAATTCAGGCAATACTTCACTTAATTAACTGGCTCATGAAATCACTACATTCAGAGAAGTAATACTTCATTTTAAGGCATCTTTAGTTGCATTGCATAATGATAGTAAAATAGACATTCTAAGAAGTAACTATTTGGGATCAGTGTCACCAGAAGTAAACTACAAAGTATAATAAGAAATTCAGCTTTAATATAGTTGCTACCCAAATATTGCTTTGATTTATTAAGGGATACAAATTTGTTTAGGTCACACACATAAAAAAAGCCAAAACAAGAAAAAAAAAACAAAAATAAAAAAACAAACAAAAAAAGACTTTTTCCTCTTGTCCCTCTTTATGACAATCTGTGTCATTCACTATGACCCAGTTGTACTATTCTGATGAACTGATACCTGATACTTATGGAAATAATTAGAAGATCCCAGCAGTACCCACTACCCATTGCCAAATATCCTGGAAGTCAATGTGTACTGTGTTACCCTTTGTAATGTCATTCAGAAAAGCTTTTAATGAATTGCAAGTAAATTCTTACCATATGTCCAAGAAAGCAATTGGGAGGAACTTTCAGCCAGTAACGCTATAAAAGCGTTGTATTTTTTTTCTGTTTATATTGGATGCTGTCCTATTACCAGTAAGAAGACACAATCTGAACATTCATCACTTTTACACCTCCAAGGCATTTGTACCACAATGCCATGGAATACAACATTCTGCAATGTTATATTAGCTATACACTTGATAAAAATGAATAAGCTCAGAACCCAGCTATTTCTCCTGAGAACTTGGAGATTTATGTATTTTTTAATCAAGAAAACTATTGTTGTGTCTTTTCCTTCCAAAGACCCCAGAATAACTTATCATAACCTTAATCAGAATCCAAGAGGGAATAATCCCTCTCTTGCCAAAAGCATATAAAAGCTCATAGATGGAAAAAGACAAAGCCAAAAATTACTGAAGTGCTGAAAGCAATCAAGAATGAGGGCAAGAAGCTCTTATCCACCAGCAGCTCAGCATTCTGTGGGATGCACAACATTTAAATTGCTGCTCTGAAGGATTTGGGCACAAGTGTGGCTCTGGGAGGACATCTCTACAAGCAGACATCTCAAATGATGTGTCTGAAGGTAGGAACAGTGTCCCATGCTGAATGTAAGCAAATATAATTTTGCGAACGTTAATGCATTTTTCCCCAGGGGAAAGATGATGGTTGAGGAATGCAGAGAATTAAACTGGAACACCACACTAAATTTTCCTTATGTTATATCCTTTATTCTTGCAATTATATAACTTCCCAGGTCTTCTAACAATATTTAGGAAAATAATTGTTAGATATGACATAATCCAGAAAGTGATTTGTTTGCTTTTTCAGCTCTTTAACCTCTAACTTGTGTGATCTTGGGCAGACAATTCTCTCCTGTTTGCTTAAAAAAAAAAAAAAAAAAAAGGGAGAGTTTTTTTTCAGTTTTAAATTATTTAGATATTTATGAAATTGAATTTATTAAATGCATGTTTCCTGATCTGCAGAAGTGTTCTGAGAATACAAAGAAAGGGTGAAATGCCCAAAATCTACAGACTGAAAAGTCAAATATGTACATAGTACTAAATATCAGTCAGCAGATGAAAAACATAATCCAATAAAATTTTATTTTCTTCTGGAAGATGAACTGCGTGGGCTAGAGCTCAGAAATACAGGCTTTCAATTGAGAATGACATTTGCCCACAGAAGAGGAGCTAGAATTTCTGTGGTGTTAGCAGATGTGTTAAAGCCAAGGTTTCAATTTTGCAGAATAACTTATTAATATGAGTCACACCTGTTCAGATTTTGCTGAATGTTATGGTGTATGAAAAAAAACCTGTTGACATTTCTTAAGAAAGAGCAGAACTGTACTAGGCTGGTCAGGAAATCTTGGCAAATCTGGAAGGCCACAGCAGGACATACCTTCTGTTTAAAGCTGGGATATTTTGTACAGCATTGTGTGGGCTGTGAACTGCAGAGGAACTACTACTGCATTTTCTGAAAACATCACTTTTGATCTCTCATTTACTCCCCCACATGGTGTATTTAAAAGAGAGGAAAAATATCTCAGTAGCTGAAGCTGTTTGTTAGCTCAGTAACAACCCAAACAGTAAAGACACATGAGTGGGAAGATTGTGAGAAAAGCTGAAGAAGCTGGTGAATTATCAGTATGCAGGGTCATGCACATGTACAACCTGCTCAGCCAGCATTCACAGGCTGGGCTCTTGCTGAAGCACGTGATAAAGAAGTGAAGGGCAATCTAATTAAGCACTTGAAGTGCTGTGCTGAGGCCATTCCTGTTTACCTCCCACTATGAAAGACGTGCCCTCTGTTGCATGCTCCATAGTAATAAACAACACTGTAGAAAGGCACTGTGGCAAACAGGATACCTCCTGCTCTAATTCCCAGGGCTGTTTTTTCTCCCCTCTGCCCTCGACCTTGAATAACTCCTGCTTTCCTCCCCCACTGGCCTCACCAGCCCTCCTGGGCACTCCTGGCCAGGCTCAGCTGTGCCTCCCAAAGGTCACCAAGGACAGGTGCCCTGCTGCTGCTCTGTGTCCCAGTCCTGGCTCTGTGAGAATCTGCAGAACGAAATGAAGAATCCCTGGGCATCAAAGGAAAATCCAGATGTTTCCCACTCTCAGGTCATGCTTAGGATTCACGCATTAGCACCTCACAGCAGGTAGTTACTGCTTAACACCCCTGAATGAGTAATATCTTGAGTTTGATAGTGACTGTCATCTAAGATTTAGGACTTTTTGCAACAAACCTAGACAAGACAGGCTGACTGCTAGCACTGAGCTTCAGCTACAACACCAGGCATTGAAATCTGAAACGCTGTGGTAAAAACATAATTTCTAAGAGACAAGCAAAATGTTGGGACATGATGTCCCTCCCACAAGGCCCTTGTGAGTGTTACAGAAGAGATATAATCTGTGATCAGTGCAACCAACTTTCAGTTTGAACTTTGCTACTAAATCTGATCTCCATGTAATGTGAGGGTTATCAAAATTAAATTGCCCTTAAAACTTTTGGTAGCAAGTGACTAGCAAATAGACCAGAGATTTATGCAGTGGGAAGCAGATAACTGAATATAATCACAATCAGAGAGAGATAAAATGCCTTCACTCACCAAAGAGTCCATAAATAGACAGGAAGCACTACTCACTTGTTGGATGGATCAGAAAATGTTGAAATAAAAACACCAGTTCCTGTTACTTCTTACCACTTACTATTTGTAATTATTGAAGAGCTTTAGTACCCCTCACACCTTCAGCTGGTTAGTGTTCTCTCCCCCACAGACTGATTTTGTTTGCAGCGAGCAGGAAATTCCCTTGAGCCAGTGGGGAAAATTGAAGTCAAGTTTCTCAACTGCCTTATCTGTCTTACTACTCCTTTACAAAATGCATTATCACTGCTTATCAGAGGGTGGTTTATGTTTAATATTTTCAAAGAGATAAAAGGTTATGAACCAGGAACCTGGCCCTGATGCTCATGCAAGGTGACAGAAAGGGAGTGAGGTTCATTTCAGCTTACCTTCCAGTATAGAAAAGCCGCCTCTCGCCATGCACATCACTGTGATGAGCAGAACACACCTCTTTCTCCTGTTATAATTCAAACAAACACCCCTGGCAGAAGGCAATCTGCTCAGCTGCTTTGCTGTGCAGAAGGTAAGAGTTTCCCTGGTGCAAAAGATCAATATTTAGAAACCAATCGTTGCTGGGTACAGCTCAGTAGATCTTTTACTGTACCGGGTTAATGTATGCCAGCAAGCAGAGAGCTTCAAGAATTATCTCCACATTGTGTAGGATTTTTTTTTGTAGGGTAAGTCAGCCCAGGAAAAGTCCAGTTGCTGCCTTGTGAGCAGAAGGGAGTGTCTAACATCACAACAGGGTCATGTAAGGATACAAAAGTATGAGAGGTTTACAGGTGTATGTTTTTCTATTGTCTCAGTTGTTTTCTTTCCAAGAATTTTTAGACACTTTTCTAGATTTCGCCCATCAGAGCCCAATTTATCTGTCACACAGTCTTGTCCAGAAACAGGAAAAGGAACATACTTCAGGAGCTGGGGCGATCAACATTTCAGTTTTAACTTTTGGAAATTGGCATAACTTGCAAAAAACAAAGCAAAAACTCTAAAGCTGCCAGTGAATAAGGATGGGGTTTTTTTCTTACCAAAATAGTGGTTTTTTTCAGGAAGGTAATTCATGATATTGGAAAGTTGCCACCCATTTCATACAAAAAAAAAAAAAAATTCTGTACAATATGGAATATTTCCAGTTTAAGTGATAACATGTGAGTATTTTTCTAGGTAGAAGTGTCATGAAGACTGTAAATTAATTTCTGGTAAGAAAAGACCTGCCACAGATTTTAAGCTTTTGTTGTATAATTTCCTATTGTGAGGAAAAGAATTA
>PYHW01010797.1:347526-364972 GCA_013186435.1 Turdus rufiventris | reverse complement strand
ATATTATATTATATTATATTATATTATATTATATTATATTATATTATATTATATTATATTATATTAATCAGCAATCACAGCAACAGAAATATTTCTGGAAGAACAAGAATGCTAGAAAGAATTTGGAAAACTTGTATATCCAAGAACTGTATCAGTACTGAAAGCAGGTAGTAACTGCTGATTGGGTCCTGATCTGTAAGCCAACATATTACTGAAAAGTTTTAAAGTAAAAACTGCATTTCTCTAAAAGTTAATATGAATCTTAGAAACGTCAATTGGAAAACACAAGAGGAAAATACATGGGATACATGGGATGACAATACTACCAATGGGAAAAAAGTCTGTTTACCTTAGCAAAGGTGGTGAGAAAAGATGAGTGAGCAGAGATTACCAAGTAGCTCTAGATCTGGATATGAGCATGAAACAGCACACCCAAAAGTAAACTTGTTGCTGACTTCTGGTAGTTCATTTCTGATACTACGTCTCTGCCTGAAGTTTTAGGAATCAGACTTGCAATTTGCACACATGCTCATTACTTGTGACTAATGAGACAGAACAAAAAGAGATTTGGCATCTTCCCCTGGGTGGTGACTGCTGTGAGAGTAATTACTGAGAATTATTTGTGTCAGAGTAGCTCACAAATTCTACTGCTGCAGAAGAATTCACAGCTGAGAGAAGACAGAGAATCATCTCTGATGATTACCTTTGATGAAGTTTCCTTACAAACTTGATAACATGGCAATTGCTCTTCATGATAAGTGGAAATGACCATTGCACATGGCCAATAGTGTCCTCAGAAGAGGTCAGGCATGGCTGTTATATCCTGTAATAGATAAGCCACAGATGGGATAAATATAACATCCTCAAAAAGATGAGCTTGCCTGCCTCATCATCATTTTTGTGCATTAACATAGTAGACTCTGGAAGGTGGCCCAGACATATCAAAACTATCAGAGATTAGCTTTAACTAGCAGGAGTTACACAACAGGAGTTCATGCCTGTAGGGCCAAGAGCTCCCCAAGAACAAGCAACATAGACAGCCAAGTTTAGGGAGCCAAAAGTGGATGGGAAAAGAATGGAGTGACTTAACTATGGAGCTGCAAAAACCAAGCACACAAGAATCTGAATGCAGTGAGATATCTTAAGCTCCACATATTCCAGTGGAATGAAAGCTCAGCCCAGTGAATGCCTCTGTTTGCAGGTCCAGCCTAGCTCTAACTTTGCTTTAATAGGGCAGGGTTAGGAGTCACAGGGCTAATAATCACAGCCTTATCTCCTCCCTACTGAGATTTGACTCAAAAAACTGTGCCAGCACTTCAAGCAAGAGGGTGAAAATGGAAAAATATCCCTACCATAACTTCCTTTCATTTGGCTTATTATTAACTACATGGTCGGGCTCTTTGCCTCTCTAAAACACTAATACTGTTTTTTCTCGTGGTGCTAAATATGAGGATTGTTGATTACACACTACCTTAGGTTCTCTGACCAGTAAAAATTATTCACTAGAAATTCATTAATATTTCTACATGACAGGTCAAACTTTTTTCTCCTCCTTTGATCTGAACCATGTTTATCGCAGCAATGCTGATCTCATCCACAATTCTGTACCCACACCTGGTCCCAACTTCAGCTGGATTTGATAAGTGGGATTCATACAGGAAGGGTGGCAGAGGTCTGCCGAGCAGACACACACTCAGTGGGAGTGAAATAGCGACAACTGTCAGCACTTCCCTACTTCAAAGGACTGCCGAGCAGCGAATTTTTATCTGACGTGGAAGGCTGGGTCTTGTGCTTGAGGAAGATTTTTTTTCTCCAACACAAACATTCGAAATTGTCATTTAGTGTCTTTAGAGTTTTGCAGCTGAAAAGCTGAGAAAAATTTGGCTTAAGAAGGTCTTGGTTTTCTTCATACCTCCTGACATTTTGATGTTGGGCTTTGTGGTTTCTTATGTGTTTGTTTCATTTTTTAAACATTAACTTTTCGTAACAATTTAGAAAAGACAAAATCATCAAACAACCAGCAGAGAACATCTGCACTTAGCTGTTATTCATCTGTTTTCTGAGAATAGATCTGAATATATTAGAAATTATATGATACAATACAATGGAATGTATACTATATAACATAGCGTAAGTCGCCTATGTATTATATTTATTATAGCTTGTATTATATGTATTATAGTTTATATATTTATGTTGCATTATGTTTAATACAGGAATAATAATAATAATAATAATAATAATAATAATAATAATAATAATATCACTCATTATGAAGAGCTAGTGATATTTAAAATAAAAACAATAGTATGAATATAATTTCCAGGTGTGGAGGCACTGTGTGAATAAACAGTGTTTTGTAAGTGTGAACCTGCATGCATAAGGAACAAAGCACCTCCAGCAACATTTTCAAAAGTGACCAGTGATTTTGCTGCCTCATTTTTAAGAATCCTCAAAAGTACTGGATTCTTGCCAGTTGCATTCCTCTTGGACTGGCCCTCTCAAAAGACACCTTTAAATCTATAGTCACCTTCTAAACCTCAGGTCAAGATATGGTTTTGCTTAGATCTGAGGTTTTCCTGGTGGGAGAACTGTCCAGTGTCTCTATAGCAAAAGGATTGTTACTATTCTCTCCTGTCTCATCACGGTGAAGTGCAGAAGGCACTGATGTGTGGTAATTCATGTCCCTGAGAGGCAGGGAAGCATTGTAGAGAGATTTCCCTGGAAGTCCTGGCATAGGGAAATTGCTGCTTGCATTCAAAAAACTATGTTGGGAATGGCGTAATACTTGACAGATAAGTTTGAGAAACAGTGAGTCACACCTATGCTAGCAATGTGGAGAAGGACAGTGAGGAGGACATGCCAGAATGGGAGATGGTCTGGCAGCTGTACCTGACAGAGAGAGCTTTGCGTGGGATCACAGCGTGTGTTTGTGCTGTTCCTGGAAGGACTACACAGCTGGACTACATGAAAAGCCCAAGAGCTAACACCCCTGATTAACCCAAGTAAAAAGAAAAGGCCAGTCTGCCTGCTAAAAGAGTATGTTGCCATGGTTGGCTCTCTTACAAGAAGCAAGCTGCCACTGTGTGCTGGGACTGGAAGACTCCCTCCATGAGTCCTACCCACAGCATGAGACCCCCACTCTATTTTAAAGCTGCACTTTTTCTTCTGGTGACAGTTTCCAAGATGTGCAACTTCTGTGCACAAAGTTAATGCTTAAAGGCAATGGCAAACCACTTGAGTAAGAAAATTTATCAGAATAGTCCATCAGAATCTGTTTCTTTTCCACTATATGTGCACCATACATGTTTTAGATTCTTCACTTGTTTTGCCTCTACCAAGCAGTTGCTTATTTTTTCCTTTCCCACTATCACAACCAGCTTGGTAGGGAGAACAATGTTTGTTACAAATTTCCATCAGGTTGAACAGACACCAGTCCACTTGTCAGGGAGCTCTCTTTGGCTTTATAGTATAATTGTCTTAGCTCTGGCAACTAGCCCACTCTTTAGTCTCAAAAGTGTTTTCTATCAAGCCCTTAACTTTTACAACATACTTCAACAAGCTCCCGACTTCTGCAACAAACTTGAATATGAAGTACAGGGTAGAATATGATGGTTGCACTTTGACAAGACAAAGCAAGAGAGGAGAGAAATAAAGGTGGAAAAGAGATAGAGAAGCAAGAAGATCATCAGCCCTTAAACCCTGCAATGGTCCTTCTATGTGGTTAGTCTGGATCTGGAATAGCGTGACTAAGAAAAAAGAGGAAAAAGAGGAAGAGTGAGTTGGACTAGTACACTTCCTTTTCTAGTTTTCCTGGTGCAAACCTCCTATGTAAAACTGATTTTTCATCCCATTTCATCACACAGACTCAACCACGTTGTTTGCATCTGTGCAATCAGCCCTTTTGAGCCCTCCAAGGAAGGCAGTCAGGGGAGGGTAGGAGTGAGTCTCAAGATGGATGAAGAAGCAAAGTACTGTCCCACCTCTGTGGGACCCTCTCTTCTGGTCACAATTTTCCTGTTACAAGTCAGAATATTTTAGACAAAATACACCTACATGCTTTTATGCCTAGTCCTCCACACCCATGCACACAGTGTTGCATTTGTCCAAATTGCAAGCTTCACATGGATGCCATCAGTCAATTTGTGCAATGAAACTTTTCCCAAGACAGGCCTATGAATCACCAACAAAATGTTGTAATCAGGGAGGTTCTTCTTCCTCGGAAGTGAACACAATGATGACAGTATTTTCAAGTTGTGACTTGTGGCCACATTTCCCAATCTACTCAGTACAGACTCCAGCAATAAGGCCGAGATCTCACACTAGGCTCAAGAGAACTGCCTTAGAAATTATCTTCAAGAGATGAGTGAAACATTTAAGAATGTAACCATACTGTAGGATTATTTTGTCATATTGTCTACCCCCTCTGACTTTTTCTTTCAAACACTCACAGAGATGTTTAATGAACCAATTTATAAACTCAGTCACACTTGTTATTACAATAAAGTTGTTGGGAACACTTCATTAAAGGGTCTGCCCTGCTTCATGGTCACAGTAGATAAATGCTGTTTTTATTTGCTCATTGTTGCCAATGGTCCATGATATTTGATAATAGGGTGTGTAATAACCTGTAACTTATCTCTAACTGATCCTAAAGAATATATGCTGCATCTTATTCCTCTTTTGGGCCTTCAGTTTAAATAGTGTAGAAAAAAGAAGTTTGAATAGAATTGAAATTTTATTACATATATATATGTAGGGTCACAGCCATGGAACATTGCATGTTGCAACAATTGCATATAATTTTGAGTAAGAAAAAAGAAACACCAAATGTTCATGTGGAAGGAGGAGACATGAGTTAACCTAGCTAGCCACTGGATGGCACAATTGCGTTATTTAACTGTTGCAAAACTGGGTTGTTTTTCCTTCAGATTTAATTGAATAAACAAATCAACCCAGATGCAAGGGAGTTATTTACAGTGTAATAAACCAAACTGGAAAACCATCATACTCCAAGTAGGAAGTACAGATTATTACTGTGCAATTGAAGATGTTCTGTTAGCACCACTACTTTAATAGATCAACCAACCAAAACAATATATGAGCAATTTTCCCAATACTGAGCTTTACTTTGTGCGCTGTTTATTCTGCTCCAGTGTCATTAAATTAGTGAATAAAAGAAAAAATAAGTAAAATGGCTGAAAATGTTAAATATAAAGGTATATCAAATTAAATTAGGTTCCTGATTAAAAACTTACTGTTTTAAAAATGAACTATAATTAATAGGCCTAAACACTGACATTTTGGAAGTGTCCCTAATTTCTCCATTGATTTTTTTGGAGCCCCAAAAAGAGATTATTCTATTTGAAGGCACGTTTCATGGTGTTGAGTGTACTGAAATTGGTTGATTGGTTGATGAAATTGAATGATGTTTTTTCTTGCTGACATTCGTTGGATCCACACCTTTTTTCCTCTCTGGAGGAAGCATGAGAAGATATCAATAATTCATGATAGAGAAGACTATGACATATGAATTTTGCCTCCTGTGGGATATGTTCCTATTTACCCAAAGAGTATTTCAAGAAGAAAACAATCGTGTAAGACTGATATTCAACCTTGGAAGTACAGTAACAATACACATCAACAGCAGCAGCGTCCTTTTGATGGACTTTACTGGCAGCTTATTGCTCTTATGGGACCTCTCCTCCCCAACTCCTTCTTCAGCAGTGATTTTGGTTGGTTTCTCATGAGGAAATATAAACACAGCAAGAACTGCAAAGTGGGTGGGCACCATTGTTTGCCCAAATCAACCACAGGAAAAAAGCTTAGGAACTGCTGATTTAACTCTTGTGGTTTCCTAAAAAACAACACTAAAAAAATAAAAGCAGAAGAAAGAGAGATTTGCACGATCACTTAATTTTCAATTGGCCACTTGCCATTCATAACTTCTGAGAGATGAAATCAGCCTACAGTTCTTAAATGTTGAAATTTCTCCCAGTTTGGTGTTTGAATAAAATGGTACCTGAGGACGCAAGATATGGGAACAAATGTGTTCCTCTACCGTTTCCAAAGGTTGTTGGCCTGTTGGCACACCAATCTGCCAATGGCCATAGGCATTGCTTTCACCCTTTGTCTACAAACCAAATAAACAAGGACGTGTGCTGGGGTTATCAGGGAAAGATGTGGAGATTTCTGGTAGATGGAGAGCAACCAGATTTCATCATATCCACAACTCATGCTTTTTAAACTTGTTTCAAAGTCTGAAAGGCACAATCAGATGCCTAGTTTCAGACACACATCAAAAAAAGAGAAAATAAATAAGTAATGTTACCCTTGAAGGCTGTCAAAGCACAAAGCCACAATGGAAAGGCTGAGAGTAGCTCCAAGGGTTTGCATGTGGAAACCATGGCATGTGGCCAGTCCCAAATCCCAGGGACGCCTCTCTCGCAGCAAAGCAAATTCTTTAATAGGCATAATTCAAAACCAGAAGAATAAACAGTATTTGTATGAACAGCTGACCAGTTCATCTGTGGAGGAGGGATCCCCTTGAAGGGGGAAAGGAATAGTGCTCCTGAGACCTAAAACCACTGGATGAAACTGTGTAGGAGTGTTTGGTAATATCAAGTACATGCTTTTTTTCAAACTCAAAGCATGATCATAGAGGAAGAACTCATTTTTCTGTAAGGACAAGTCCTGGCACACCACCAGTCTGTAGCATACAAGTTAGCTCTCTTACAGAAGGCATATGAGTTAGGGATCCCAATTCTTTCCTCAGACTGTTTAAAATTGGCTTCTTTCATATTTGGGTCATTTGGGTGACCTGGAGAACACAGCTTCAGAGCAAAATCTGACACATAGAGATACAAACATGCCAGTACTCACGGACCTTATATGATTGCCATACTGACATCTCACAAAGCTATCATGTGTTCAGGCCTTCACATGACAGATTTACACACCATGAAAAATACTAACTATCCCAAATTTGTTGCCCAAAAATTCTGTTCCCTAACATATTCAATTCTCAGTCCATAGTCACAGCAGTAGGAGACCTATGGCCACTTTTTTTAGTGGACTCATGGCTGTGAAAATTACATTCAGCTGTTAATTTTTCAACACACAAATTACTTTTTCAACATGTAACTCTGACAGTTAAAGAACAACAAACTATTAAAATATTAAAAAGATTCATCTTAGCATATGTCTAACGTTACTCTAAATGCCATTTATAGAACTGGAGTTCTGCCATAATGAATCAGATCTCAAAGCTATGTGCTGTGAAATGATGGTTGTAACCAAATATAAGTTTTATTTCACACAAAGGGATCTCTTACTGTTTGTGGGTTGCAACATCAGTAAAATTCTACGTGCTCTGTTCCCTCGATGATTTCTTTAATTTGTTTTATAAGAAATAAGTACTGAATGTACAGAATATAAGATTTTTATCCACAAAACTTTTGTATCAGTGATAACAAAAAAATGCTGATTTTGCCTAAGGGTCCATAGGTCCAAATAACTCCATGTATTAAGTCTGTTCAAAGTGGGGTTAAGGCAATATCATCCCACCTTCATGTGGGATCTTATCTTCTGGGTTCTTAAACTTCTCCATATTCATTAATAGAAGGAAGTATAATGGACTGCAACCATGTGGTTTGTCATCACCATCACCTGTTGACAAAACGTCTTTGTCACTGCCGCTGGTCAACTCTTAGTCTTGCCCTTACAGACTCTGTCCGAGGAACCATATATTGACCCATTACCAGTATTTGCAAAGAGGCCAAATGAGCAGCAGCTTTAGGTTGAGCTTGGTGACTGTGTTGTTTTGGGTCAACCCTTGGAAACATTCATGTCTGGACAAGCTGGCAACAGCTTTGTTGTCACTATTCCACTGAAGAAGAAATGGTTGGACAGCAGGTTACGAAGAGTAAATTTAAACTTAGAGTTTGTAAATGCACTTCAGGATCTTCTGTGCTGAAAATACTGCAGTTGTGAACAAGATGCTGTTCTGCTGTAGCCCAGCTTCTGTGCTGCCAAGCAGATGCCTGTTGGGCACGAGGGAATGCTGAGATGCCAGACAGTGGGATACAACATCTCTCCCCACTCCCCCACACTTGCCAGTGTGCCTCGTGAGGGATCACCTGAGTAAAACATAGAGTGTGTGTGTATAATCTCATGTCCTCCTCTCCTGGGTCTCTGCCCTTGCCCTCAAAGGCAAATCAGAGCTGACTGCATACCCACTGCAAACACTGTTGCAGACGGACAAGGCCAGGACTTGTTCAGAACAGCTATAAGGTTTAATTTTCAGGCTTTTATAGTCAGATGTAGATAATTCTGTATAATCATTTATGTATTTCTAGAAAAAGGGGTAGATGACAGCTGTGTGCATTATATAATATTTCATCTTGCTAGCTCTATGGATGCAGTCTGTACCTGATCTTGGATGCTGCCGTCAGAACAGATGTTGTGGACATGTGAGGCTTTCCTTGGAATTTTGTGGACATGGCTGATGTTACCCTGGTGTAATGGACAAATTCCAGCTTAATGTGGGAAAGGGAAGATTGTGAGAAGGAACATTTTCCATAGGAAATAAGAGAATGGAGTATATAAGGAACGTTTGGCACTCCTCTGATATGTCATGTATATTCCACAAGCTTTTCAAACCCAACTCATGAGTGGGAAGAGAGCATGAATTACAGAACAATTGCATAATATTTGGTCTAATATTGTTGCATGACACTTTTGGCCTGAAGCATTTCAGATTACCCATGGTCTTTCTCAAGAAATCTAATTAAACTTCAAAGATGTTCCCACTAAATTGAGCCCTATAACTTCAGCAATAGGAATGACATAAGAACCCTTGGAAAGGAAAAAGATGAATATTGCAAGAAAAAAAAATAGGAAAAAGTGCTTTTAGAAGACTATTGACCATGGGCCAAGCCATGCCCTCAGCTATGTGCATGCTATTCCCACTGAAGCTAAAGGGATTTGTATACGCTTTGAAGCAGAGTATAGTGCTTTGCTTCAGATGGCAAAAATCTTCCATGGCCAGATAAGGAATACACTTTCAAAGTCAATGTATGCTGTAAATGTCACTGAATTGAGTTTCTTTATATAGCTATTTCTTCAATGAAGAGTATGTCTGGTTTGTAAAGGAGTGTGACGATTGCAGCTTTTCCTTCCTAGCAGATCCTTAGCAAACTGTTGTGAGCTGTACCATTGACCACCTGTCTACAGCAAGCCTCTTGAAGCAAATGCAGGTAACACAGAGGGGAACAATGATATGTGCCTAGAAGTTAACCAGGCTTGACATGCCTCACAGATTCACAGACCTATTCAGATTGGAATGGACCTTGAGAGGTCTCTAGTCCAACCTCCTGTTTGAAGGAGAGCAACTCTGAACTGGAAAATTTTGCTCAAGACAGTGTCCAGCTGGATTTAAAAAACACTGAAGAACAGAGACCCCACAGCTTCTTTGAGCACACTCTTAGAATGCTTAATTACCCTTAGAATGAACATTTTTCTGAATATCCAGTCTCAAACTCCTGTTTCAGCCTGTGTCCATTATCTTACCATGAGTCTTGGTGAAGAGGCTGATTCCATTGTCATGACCAGTTGCCCAAAAGCACTGGCAGGCGGCTTTTTGGTGCCCTGGAGCCACCTGTTATTGAGGCTGAACAAGCCCATATCCCTTGGCCTATTCTCACTGGCAAGTGCTGCAACCCTGACCGTCTCAGTACCCCTTTGTGAACTTGCTCAAGGTCCTCAATGCCTTTCTTGTACTAAGACCCAAAAGTGGGTGCGGTATCTAGGTGTGGTGCCAACAAGTGCTAAGTACAATGGGGACAATTTCTTCCATCTTTTCACTTGCTATGCTGTTATAAATAAAACCCAAGACGGTGCTGTTGGTGTGCTTTGGTGCCAGGACTCTCTGCTGTCACACACTCGGCTTGCAACCACCAGGATTCACAGATCCTTCCCAGCAGAGCTGCCCCCACAACAGGCAAATCCTCATCTACGTTGGTGCAGTGGGTTAGCCTGTCCCAGGTGCAGGACTTGGCATTTGCTCTTGCTCACAAGTCTCCTGTCAGTCCCTTCTTTCAGCCCGTCAAGATGTCTACGTTTATCTAAATACACACCCCACGTGGAAAAGCAGTAGAGATTAATATTGTGGAAAATACCTTAACAGATTTCAATCATGGTGGCTCTTACCTTTAGATTTATCCCAGTAGTCTTTTCTTGTTTTTAATTTTCCACTTCTTGTGATTCAACAAATGTAGGAGTGCATTTGGGACTATGCTGTGCCAAAAATTGGAGGAATCTCTGCCAAAATTTTGAAGTCCAAAACTTCAGTCTTTGAACAAAACCTAGGAGTGAAACAGTGATTTATCACCCTTCAAAGAGACTATTTTAAAGATGATAATCACCATAGTAGAAGACATGGTAATCCTTTTTGTAACTTTTCTCAGATGCACTTTTGTTTTTGTCTCATTTTAACTGTTGTCTAAAGCGATCATTTCCATTGCCATAGTTGTATCTAATGAAAAATTCAGCTTATAATTCATATTATATCTAATTAAAAATTCATTTTATAATTCAGAGAGACTTGCTTACTAAATGATCTAGTTATCAGATGCTATCATTTATAGAAGGACTGTTTAGGGCCCATATGTAACATTTTCATCTTCTATGTGTCTTGCACAGGACACCAAGAGTAACACCATGAGTCTGAGAGCATTTTCCAAATGCTTCACTCTTATTGGACTCAGACAGGCTTGGTGCTATGATCACTTCCCTGGGGAGCTGTTCCAGTGCCCAAACACCCTCTGTGTGAAGAACCTTTTCCTGATATCCAACCTAAACCTCTCCTGACACAACTTTGGGACATTGCCTCAAGTCCTGTCACTGGTCACCACAGAGAAGAGAGCAGTGCCTGCTCCTGCACTTCTCCTTGTGAAGTTATAACTACAAAAAGAGGTTTCTCCTCAGCCTCCTCCAGGCCAAAAAGACCTTAAATGCTCCTCATGTGGCTTTTCCTCCAGAGCCTTCATCATCCTTCATCATCCTCCTTTGGACACTCTAAGAGCTTTATGCCCTTATTACCTTGTGGTTCACTCATGGTGAGGCTGCCCCAGTTCAGAGAAGAGCAGGACAATCCCCTCCCTTGCCCAGCTGTGATGTTGTGCCTGATGAACCCCAGAGTAAGGGTGGCCCTCTTGGCTACCAGGGCACTATGGGGGGTTGAAAAAAAGGAGCAGCTGGCAACAGACCTCTTCTTGAACTGAAGTTATAGCTGTCCAAAAAGGCAAAAAGAAGGAAGAACAGTAGAGCACCTTTCCTGCAGGGAGAGAGGGAGACTCATATAGGTATCACCTCTGTGAAAAAGCCAGCATATGTACGTATAGATATCAGCATCAGATAGCTGGCCCAGCTAGATAGACGGAAGTGGCTAATGGAGACATTCATTTAGGACACATTGCAGTTGCTGAATATTTTGTCTTTAAAAAAACTGTTTACTTCTGCTGAGACCT
This sequence comes from Turdus rufiventris, assembly GCA_013186435.1. Classification (NCBI taxonomy): domain Eukaryota; kingdom Metazoa; phylum Chordata; class Aves; order Passeriformes; family Turdidae; genus Turdus; species Turdus rufiventris. The sequence goes on along the minus strand of PYHW01010797.1, from coordinate 353,444 downwards.
AGACTGTCAGATGAGATAACCAGGAATGTCATACTGGCAAGTGAAAGGAAACAGGACTCCAGTAATAGGTTTCTCTTAACTGGATTGTACGAGCCCTCTCTTAATGCAAATGCCCTTCTGGAATTGGGATGTCCAGCAGGAAGGGAAGAGGAGCAAAGTGCTCTGATACAGCACAAGGTTCAGACATATAGGCAAACATACAATTTACCCACTAAATGCAAAGCCGGTTAACCTCAGAGGCAGTGAGTTGCAGTGGGTAGTATTTAGGTAACCATCAATTACATATAGAAGAGACAAGGTAGGAAATTCTGGAGGAAAGTATTTTCATGCTGGAAAAAAAAGCTGGAGACCAGGACTTTGGTGGGAACTTTCTCTGAAGCCTTTGCTATAGCCTGTGCAGAACTGGAGACAGAGGTAGAAAGGCAGAGCTGCAATACTGGAGGTGGGTATCTGTTGGAGATTTCTGCTTCACCAGGAATGATGCTACACACAGAAAAAGCAGAAGCTATGAAGGAGAGAGAGAGAGAGCGAGACAGAAGGAGAGAGACAGAGATTCTTAAGCTGAAAGGGGGCTGAACTTCTAGCACTCGTATGCAAGAGAGCTATGAGGAATCATCTTTGTTCAATGGTTTCAGGGCTAAACAGGAAAGTATGCCGTAATTCAGTATAAGACCTCTGTTAAGGAGAAAGACATGAGAATTCTGTATCAAATGAAGTAATAAAAATGTTATGAATCATTATAAAATGAAAAGGAAGGAACATCAGTATGTCCCTGGTAAACAAGTGGGTTGTGTACATTCTGAGTTCTGAAAACAGCTCTACTCCTTCATCCTTTATGAAGGAAAGGAGAATGTCAGTGACAGGAGAGCATCTGAAAAGTGCTGCAGAGATGATCAAGGATAAGGATAGGCTTTGTTATAAATCATTCTGTATGCTTGGACTTCACAGTCTGGATAAAGTGACCTGGGGACATGTGGTAAGTTTTCTGGAAAAGTAGCTGGGGTTCAATGTCCACTCTGTTTTCTTGGTTGCCCATAGCTGCTGCATTCCAAGTACTGCATTCAAAACCGAAAGAAGCTCTTCTTCATGCAGCAGTTCCAGACTTGGTGGCTGACTTATTTTCTTTTAAAAAAAAGTTAAAAGCAAGCTAAATGGCACACACTTGAAAGTGAGGGGTACTGGTTTACCAAAGTAATTAGATATAGGAAATTCCCCATTCTGAAAAATGACTTGAGGCTAGGGGCCCTCATGGAGGTTGCTTATGCTTCCCATGGCATCTTGTCTCCACTGCTGGAGACAGATACACCATGCTAGACGGACTCCGGGTTTGAAAAAACCCTGGGGTACTGATATAAAAAATAAGGACTCTTGTTGGAACATGGTTCTGGTGCTGTGAGAGCACTTGTCACTTCCATATCACTAAGGTAAGGATGGCACAGCATCAGTTTCTTCCTTGTGAACACTGTAAATTAAGTCCTATTTTAATGACCTCTAGGGAGGCATCAGGGGGAAATAAAGTCTCTAAAAATATCATTCCAAGGGGGGTCTCAAAAATACTTGAATAAAAAAAAAGTTATTCAAGAATGTCCTCCATATCATAACCCTTAGAATTAGCAGAATTTCAGGTATGTTTTACTGCTGACTTCAGGGCAGCTGTGTATAAATTGACAATCCATTCTATATGCAATAAAACTTCAATAGTCCCGATGTTGTAATCATATAAAAAATTAAAATGCTGTCCTCTTTGCCAAAGCTTGCAGAAGAATAGAAATTCTCTTATTTCATTAGTTCAAAGGACAATTGCAGAGTTTTCTGGCAAGCACTTGCATTGACCTAAGGAAGAAGCAGGAACCAAGCCCTGACCAAGTAAGGGAGTAAAATTTGGCAAGGTAAAAACACTTGAATTCCATACGAATTAGGGCACCAAATGTTTCAAATCATTTAAATAATAGCAAGTAGACTAGGTAATACACTTTTCCGTGGGACATTTCAAGTGATGCTGACAGACATTTGCTAAATTTTCGTTCCTTGCATTAAAACAAACAAACAAACAAACAACAACAACAACAACAACAAAACCACTAAAAACAAAAAAAGAAGAAAATAAGGGAAAAAACATAACAGAGTACAATAATACACTTGACAAAAAGCCAGCTAATTAGACAAGCAAAGTTTTTGGTTTGTACAGGAAATGACAGTAAATTATGCATTGTATTATCTTCAGATATTTTTCAGATACTTTAAATCCAAACTACCTTTTTTTTTGGTTTTTTTGTGGATTAAAAGGGGACAAATAGAAAATGTGAGAGTACTCCACAATATTTACTAGCAGAAATTCTTTGTGATCCAAGAGAGAATATCAGCTAAGAAAATAAAAAAAGTTTCTTATGTTTTGTATTACCAAATAAGTTCTGTAAAAGGTTGTGTTTTTTAAAAGAAGGAATATAACACTACATTTACATTCCTGAGTTACTATATATCTGATATCAAAAGGGATCTTATGGATTTGATATTTAGAGATGCTCAGCATGTTCACTTTTAATACAGTCTTTAGCTGAACCACAAGGACCAGGCAATTTCACAGAAGTGAACCTTGGACAAAATTGTTGAAACCAGGGTTTGGTTTTGGGTCTGGAATTTAATCTACTTGGTTTTCACTTTAGACAGCATGAAACACTTTCAGTCTGTCACACAATAATAAATCTTCATTCTGAGAATGACACTTTTTGGATTTTCAAAGTGATCTGACACATTATCTATTCTTTCTTTGGGCTAAATGATTTATGAAATGATTTTTAAGAAAATCAAAGGCACAAGGAAAAAAAATCTACTGTCAAAGGCATGAGATAAAAACTGGCTAAGGAAACATTAATTTATTATTTTTGACATTGTGATTAGGACCTATTGGTGAACCAAAAATCCCTGGATAAGGTGCTGTGTCTGTCTTCTATGTTTTAGGTTTAATGTGCTAGTCTGCAGCCAAAAAGGATAAAAGCACAATGAATAAATAAGGACACAAGGGAACATTTCAAGTCACAGTTTCAACATGATAGCAGCCTAGCCATTAACAGAGAGAGGAATTTTAAAAGGAAGATACTGGTATCCATAAGAAATTAGGGGAGGAGTCCCATTTAAAGCATATACAAAAAAAGGTGTGTGAGACAGGCCTAGCAATCATAGATGGACTTCTTGATGTTGAGGAAAAGTTAATTTGGGTGGAATATGCAGACAGACAAACAGACACACACACACATACAAAGTTATACAGAAAAGAATTTTTACAAATGAAAAAAATTTGTCATCAGAATGGGGATATTACAGAAATATGTCTCTGAGGTTTTTATGTTGTATACGCCTTGCAGAAGCTGTGATTTAAAGCTTGCACTAAGAAATAGCCCTGACTTCTTGACTCTGGAAAGGAGCAGGGGAATGGGACTGCACCTGACCAAGTTCAGAGATGCCCTGTTTAGCTTTGCACTACAGACTTTAACTTGCTCTTTTCTGTATAAAGTAAATAGGTTTTCTTGTCAGCTTTTCCTGATAAAGCCCTCTGATCCTGTGGCTGTAATTTTCAAAGACACGGGTAGAGCTCAATTTAGATATAGAGAGGTGAATAAGAAGAGGAGAAAAGAAGCTGAGAAAGACAGGAAGTGTTTATTTTAGCTGTTGTGTTCTTTGTTTTGTTTTCTCTTCCACAGGAGACTGGGTGCAGGAAAGAAGCCAACCATAAACACTCCTGAAGGCAAGGACAATTTAGAGATTAAGTTGTATAAATCTTTGAAATTCCTTCTTTGTCTATAGCAGAGTAAAGCAAAAGTGTGTCTAAAAATTTTGGGAAAAACCCATCCACTGTCATTTCCCCAGTCTTCTCAGCAGGTCACACATCTTACAGCCTCAGTGATGCTTTCAGAACGCCTGTGGTAAGGCTATGGTCAAAGCCCAAAAAGTCAGAAGGGTTTGTGAGAAAGGCTGTTCCTGTGAGCAGTTTTGAAAGCAGAGGAACACCACTAAGAAACAAGTCCTGGGCTCTCCAGATTGCTCAGGCATAAACATGAGGCTTAGGATGAGGCTTAGAGTCCCAAAAGGGGGCCTTGGCAAGCTGCAGAGCTGAAAGAAATATATCACATGTACTGATTTCAGTAAGTATATGTGACATAACTTGGCATTATTATGCTTTTGTGGTTAAAAATTTAGTTTTATCTGCTTGCATACACATCATCTTTATTAAACAGTAACTGTCCTTCATGAATCATGCAGTTCAAGGCCAAGAAAATAATCAGAGACCGTGCTATGCTCTATACTGAGGAGATAGAATGGTTTGCAAAAAATAAGAAAATTCTGCTTTCTGCCACCCACCACAGTTTCCCTGAAATGAGGAACCAGATGATAATGTTGGGGCCTCTTGAGTGCTAATAAATCAGACTGGCAGCCTACATCTACTTTATATGAGTTCTGTATAGTCCAACCCAACTTGGACAACTCCAAGACTCCCAAGCAGAAGATGAGCAGCCAGAAGAACTAACAGCACCTGTGTTCTAAACACAGCTTCAGACGACTTGAGTTTCTGTTAAACTGTAAAATTTTTATTTACTTTATACAATACATGAAACAGATTGGTTGGAAACCCAGGGTAGTAGGAAAGCATTTCCAAGGTTCTTGTCTTTGTTGCAGACCTGAAAGGAAAAGAAACCACCCACTTGTCAGATTAACTCCTTACTAGTCCAAGTTTTTATCTTTAATTCTAATCATCATCGTTTGGTTGTCATCAGACATATTCAGATACTCACTCAAACCAACTCTCCCTAATGCCATTCTCTCTGAATATTGGATCGAATTCTGCAGCTACCACAAAAGGAATCAGGCAGAGACATTCTGTAATAGCATACACCTACATGACAGGTGTCAAAAAAGTGGCTGAAATCAGGATCTCTTTCCTCCTCCAGCTTTAGAGGCTGTAATTTAGGTTTCTTTTCTCTTTGGAGAGTCTGGGCAGCAAGCCTTTTCCTTGGCAAGGGCATCTGCAACAAAATAGCAGTTGCATTACCTTTAGAGACACGTTCTGGTCCTGTTTTACCCTTGCCAACATCTGCGTATATATGGGTAAAAATTTGCTAAATACAATGCCAGCATCAAAACCCCCCTGCCATTACCTGGGTATTCAAAGATACATAGGCATGAATTAGTTACTGGATTACAGAATATAGGAATGAAGAGAGAAAGAAAGATTTTATACAGAGCACTTACCATCATTTCACAACATACAGGATGTGCAACACTGCTTGGTGCCAGGATCACTGGTTATGGGAGACTTAAGTGTTAAGAAAACCTCAGCTTCAAAAGTACTGCCAAATGGCAAAGTGGAGGCCTGTAGTCTGGCTCAAGTTATGTGCTTGAATTCTATGTCTGAAACTCAGATCTAGGCTCATGTTTACTCTGAGTAATGATAACATTAATGTTTTTTCAATAAAGAGATTTCAAGGAAAATGTGGATTTCTGTTTATAGGACACGTTGCTTCTGCTTGCTCTGGTGTCAGTGAAGGTTCATTATGGCATCTGTGAAAGGAAATTTCTCAGACATAGTCTCACCACACATATGTTAAGATGATGTTCCTCGCTTTGATAAAAGAAGCAAAAAAGGTTTACAGATTTTCCCTGTGATATTTACAGTAATTTCATGATTATAACTCGTACCTGATTATAAGCTGCGCATGCCGGTGTCGGCAACTGTCTTGGGTTACAGTACAGAGTGTGATAAAAGGTATCTATTCTATCACCATCTGTTGAGGGTGGGGGCAGTGATCCTTATCTTTGCATGAGATATTCTGCTAATGGGCCATCCATTGAAACCAGGTGGGGCATTGTTCTTTATCTTTTCACAATCCATCCTTCCTCCAGCGAGTCATTTTCTGCTAATGGCC